>JAUMGZ010163179.1:0-28147 GCA_032359645.1 Pododesmus macrochisma
TCTGATTTGGTATGACAGATACCCCCCTGTGTCTGATTTGGTATGACAGATACCCCCCTGTGTCTGATTTGGTATGACAGATACACCCCTGTGTCTGATTTGGTATGACAGATACACCCTGTGTGTCTGATTTGTTATGAGAGATACACCCTGTGTGTCTGATTTGTTATGAGAGATACACCCTGTGTGTCTGATTTGTTATGAGAGATACCCCCTGTGTGTCTGATTTGGTATGAGAGATACCCCATGTAATTATGATTTGGTATGAGAGATACATTTGTACCCCATGTGTGTGATGTAGTAGGAGATATTACCAAATTGTTTAGAGTGTATGATGCAGATGTGCTTATGAATTTTGATTTGAGAAATTTTGAGGGGGGAAAACAGCAAAAATTGTCCAATAAATGGGTATTTTGAGAAAAAGCTACAACTTTCTTTAAAATAAACTTTTTCTCTTTAAAATTTGACTTATGAAATTTGAGTATGAAAGATATACTGTATGTGTGATTTGGTATGAGCGATACACGGCTTGATTTGGTATGACAGATTGAACATCTTTGGGAACATCTTCAATAAGATAAGTCCATGTAAAACAAGCAGGTATGAGGGCAAATATTATCCTTAGTTGTGTAGTCTTTGGCTTTCTTACCTTCTCTATGGTTGTAGCCTTTCCCTGTGATCTGCCACTGTGTAATACTGCCCACGATAAAACAGAAAGGCCAACAACTTAGAATAATCCAGCTGTACCAACACACAGAATGTGATTTCAAACCCTTCACTCGTTCCCACGAGTACATTGCGATCACAAACTTCTCAATGAAGTAGTCCAGACAAGTGATCATTAAAGCACCTCCGAAAACACTCGTCCCAAGAATTGTGAACGCCTTTTGCAGCTTCAGTGTCAACAAACCAAAGATTGTTCCAACACCCAGCAGAATTCCGACCGGAATCCAAAACGTCACCGGGTGATAGAACTGTTCTAGTAAAATTAACACACCTAATGCTATTGAGATTCCAAGATGAAAGCCTGTTAGGAATAGTCCGATGTATTGCACAAGCATTGTTATTATGCCACAAACAAGTCCTGCACCGAGTGCTATTCCAATGTTTGCACCCAGGTGCAAGTCTAAATAGTCTGTCACTACTAGATACACTATGAGACTTGTGAATAAAAACCCTGTCAGGAACATTATGGCTTTGAAAAAACGGTAACCTGAAAAAGAAAGTTCAAATCTAAATTAGAGATAGAAGGTCACATGATCATATGCTAATTGAAGAACAGGACATAACTTTTGTTCAACAAAAAATATTAAAAAATTTCTTTGCTTATTATTTCATTTGTAAAACATGTAGAACAACAATTAATTATTGACAAAATCCTAAAAAATGACAGTGAAATCATATTAATATTATTTACTTGACACATTTAGCACATTTAAGTTTTATTGTAAGAAAACTATGTTTCAATATATACATGTATATAAAAGTCAAATTCAACAGAAGAAACAAATACTGAAAAAAAACCAAAAAGGGCTGATCGAGTTATTTGTCCTAGAATAGTATAACAATCTATTCCTTGAATAAGACTTGTTCCTTCATAGAACAACTGAGTCAAGTACTAGAAAGTTAAGAAATACCAGCAATACGTACCGAAAAACGTATAAATAATCCCAAAAATAAAACACATGGCACATATAACTGATACAGCTATATCATAATTGTAGTCTATATGATCACATGAGGACATGTTCGTGGGGACTATCACTGTAGTCGTGTTTATGGAATTATCATACTCCAGCTCCGTAGACTGAAGGAGGTGTCTGTCCTGGACAGATGAGGCCCACGCGTCCTCACCAACAGCTACCATGTTTGACCGTTGTTAGTGTTTTGTTACTTGATATTTATTCCTCCCCTGCGTCTTCTCTTCCTCAGTATGTCAACGTCTTCTCATAATGACTCTGGTATGTCTCTGTAAAATAGTCAAGAAAACCAAAATATTAATTGTTTTGTTAAAGGGAAGTTTTGTAAATACTGAAATGAATGAAAATCACATACTCCGATTCTAGGATTAGTTAATGTTGTCCTGAATCACATCTGTAAACATTATCACTATATAATGTTCTCAAAAAGCTATTACAAATACTGTCAAACAACCTTATACATGATACAATATCGCATCATCATCATGAGGACCTGTAGCCTTTTTCAAATTTTAATGTGTAGATCAATTTTGATAAATACCGATAATCAGTTTATACAACTTCGGACATTTGATTTGTGAGGAGAATAATGGTACAGATTGGATGCTATGAATATCGCTAAAAACATAAATTTGAATAACTGAATACACCTTTCACAATTTGAAATATGGCGTCTTTTCAATACCAATATGATAAAGATTAAAAACCACAGCCTACAAATCAACACATGTAGGCTATTTGTACAGCATTAAATGTATATACCAGTATTTTTACAATTGAGCCAATTTAAATCACAGGTTTGAATTAATTGACTTAATTTGTGACTAACTTAAAGATTTGATCAGCATTACAGTGAATCAATCATTATCAGACAGTATTCAACTTTATATTACCATAATTCTCTCTATAAAGAACATATTAAAACCTTGTCAATCAGCCTTTAATGCACTCAGTCTATAATGTCAGACTGACAGAAGCACCAACTGGCAACTAAAACAAAACACAAACGTACCTTAATTTTGTTACAATTTGAACCAACGTTTCTAACAGCAAAAACATCACAGTCTCTCAAACATAAACAAAATGATACACCATGTACTTTCCCATTGATTTATGCCATTTTTTGTTTACATACCTTAAATTTTTATTTACAGCTACAGAGATAGACCTACAATTGTTTTAACCCCTAACATAATACTCTGGATCATTTTTTGCTGGCTTAGCATATATATAATCCTTCATTCCTGTTTTTTGGAGCATACCACAGATTTGGCAGTGCTAGAAGTGTTAATGTGTGTCTTATAGTGCAGAGGATTATTGGACTGAACAGACACAACAAAGTACCAATGCTGAGACCTTGAACAGAAGGTGCACATAATTGGACTAGTGACAACAGTCTCCATGATATACACGTCTGTCTGATGCTGTGCCAGTAGCAGAACACAAAATATTGTACATTTGTTGTCATATATATACATTGAATATCATAGGTTCATAAGATAGAATTAAGCCAGATACACAAATCTTTACAGCTGTTACACTTTCAACATCCTTAAGATGAAGAAACTGATTGTACATAAGTCCTTTCGACCTTTATAAAAACATTTTAATTATACCAGTTCTCTTCCTTTGTTGAAATTAGTCTCCAACAGGGCTGCACTCTGCTATACTCAGTGAGCAGAGAACAAAGGGAAATATAACCAGTCTAACAGTTTAATATTTTTAGGTGTCAAAGATAATACCCATTAACACTTAATTAGCCTCTGCCTGCACAAATATTTTAGTTGTCATTGAAAAGAATCACAATAACAATTGAGCAAATTCTGTGACACCCCCTAAATCAAACCAACGGAACACTGCTATATTCATTTATTTTATCTGAATTGAAATTATTTATTTCTTTTTCAACATTTAAACATACTTTGTTATATTATACAGCAATGAGAAATTCAGAATACAATACAATACAATTTTTTACGCAATTAATCTACAGTTTATGTTGAAATCTCTCGAACTCAATTTCTGTGAAGGGGGATAACTCACTGTTGATGGCAATGCATAGTATCAATCAAGCAATTTCCAGTGCATAACCAGACACCTATAATTTAAGATGCGTTATTATTTCAGTTTACAATGAATGTAACTTGAAGTGGGACTCTAATGTTGGGTACATTGAATTGTATACCTTAAATTTTATGCAGTGGTAACATATTTAAGTAAACATTAAGATATACATTGATTCAAAGTTAAAAGTTACCATAGGTATGTTATCTTTTGATCAATTAATACCAGAACAGAACAGTACATGTACATTAATAATTCAAATAGAATATACAAACGTTCCTGTTACATTAACTTCAGACTTCCCTGTATGTTTGTGTTGATTTAAATATATCTTTGTGTCTAGCTAACATGAAATCATGATCAGAATGCTATTGACGGTGACCTTTTAATATAACATAGCCACAGATTATTCATAAATAATGAATTTCTAGTGTAACGCACATTGACCTGTTACAAGGATTAGCTCATATTGTTCATTTAATAATTAATAACTTCAAGGTAGATATATAAAGGTATATATACACATGTACTGTCTTGCTGACCTATGGTTTGTGGTCAGAACACTGGACAGGTATTTTACCATATATACAAAGCCATTTCTCTCAATCACCAACACAATTTGTAATATCTATAGCATCAAAATATCCCTTGTATGTAATACCTTTAAACTATATGTTAAATATTCTGTGCAACAATGGCTCATAATTTCAAATGTTTAGCGTAAAACTGTACTTGGTAATTATTATAAGAAAAGTAATACTTTTCAAACTTGACATTGAAACTATTTTGTTTGTTTGTTTGTAATATATATATGTACATTGTATTGTGTTGTATTGTTGAAAATCAAATAAAAAATTGAAATGAATAAAAATAAAATACATCAAGTCTGTAAGAGACACAACTGACATGGCCCATTAAAGGAAAAATATACTAAATGTCATATCAACATGACTTTTTGTATTTGTTTGTAGTGAATATACAGTACATGTACATCACATATTGATTGACATATATAGTATAAAAGACTATATGATTGTCATGACTATAGTAATGGACTGATCATGACTGCTGTCCAATATTGCTGTAAGAATAATAATAGATTGACTGCTGTCTAATATATTGCTTAGAGTATATAAGTTTTGATTGTCATTAATATATTATATAGACTGATCGCTGTCCTATATATATAACGTAAAGATTGATATTATGACAGACAGTCTTTTATTATCAAGATATTTTGTGAACTAGAACTACATTGTTGATGGCACGCCATCGCATGGCTTGACCCACTACCTCCCAAAGTATCCCCCAAATCAAAGTGTTGTGCACTTCCCCATTCATATCTACCATGTCTTAAAGTTTCAAGTTCCTATCTCAAACGGTGTTGGAGGAGTTACACTGCAAGACAGACAGACAGATATGTTCTTATACCCACTGATTACATTTTGTTTATAACATCTACCAGTCAATCCTTCTGTTTAATTTGATCGTAATGAATTGTAGAATTTAAGGATCAATTGACATATTTTGTGTTTGTTCCCTTAATTAACTCTTCAATATAGAGTACCACACTGCCTTTATAACTTCATATCAAATCAAATTCAACTTTAAATACACATTTCCTAATTCACATGATTCAAACTTTACCTAATTTTACCTTTACTATGGACAATAAAACATGTAAAAAAACATCTCACTCAAACATGTTCACATATAATAAAGCATAAAATCCACAAAGTGTCGTCTGCTTCTAAATGTACTTTAGTCAATTTACCTGCATGCATGTTTCAGCTAATATGCCTCCATGGCAATCACTTGAAACTTCACTATGTTAAAATACAAGTAATGAACTTTGATAATTTATTATAGTTTTACAATATTTACTTGTGCAGTACACTTGATATTCAAGAAATGCTTCCTGAACAGAATTACGCAGCTATTATACACAATTATTTAAGTGCTCCGAGTCATTTTAACGATTTCGATTGTATTTGTGGATCAGCCACTTGAAATAAAACTGCTACACGAGATGACACCAGAATTGATTCGTTCATGCGCATGTTGTTGTTGTCATATAGAATTTCACATATATTAATAATAAATATCTATAATGCACTTGGTAACCTGTTGTACATTTAAGTACATGTACTCAACTCAACTAAACAGTTTTTTCAAATACTTCAAAATCAATAAATCAAAAACAATTAATTATAACCACACCTTCATTTGACATCCTCAATTCTCCGCAGTTATCCCAGACTCATCCTATAACATTATCTAAAATGAAAAGTAGTCTCATACTGTGTATATATATATATGTAAATGTGACGTTATTCAATGATTTCATCATTCACAATCCTTTTAAAACATTTAAGAATCAACAATTATTTTTTAAATACCTGTGTCACCTAATGATGTTTACAAAAGAAAACCACATTTAAAATGCATTTTTTTATCCACAAAACATATAACATGTAGGCGTAATTAAATACAGGTGACAGTGCATTAATATTGTGGTTTAAGGTGTTTTATTTTTATACGTAGATTTAGTGTATTATACGATATTGTGACATCACTCAGTTCTCTTAACAGAAAACTATCTCCCAGAAAAGGCACTTAATAACTAGTACTGTTGACTTTTATTTTAAATTACGGTATTCATATGTACATGTATTAAAATTGTAAACAAAAACATACCTCCTCCAATCTAATTCAAAAGGGGTAGTAAAAATATCTGTAAATGACACATATTTATTGATAGGTTATAATTAAGGGACTGAAAATTTAAAGGTACTGTTTTTCCATGAGGGCATACAGTTATTGAAAAATTTCTGTATTACCAGAGAGCCGCAAACAAAATAAAGTACATAACCTGATCATTAGTCAACTCAAGACATAAACAATTGTAGATAACATATAAACTTTGACCCAATTTGACTCTTCCCTATTAACTGATTAACAGCTTCTTCTAGATAATGATGTGATGAACCCTTGAACTTGGATCCCACAGGTTGATCCTTCTCCAGCTGTGAATTCTTAACCCCCTCTATGTGGCAAGCATTATCTAACAGACTTGAATTACCTTGTTATCTAACAAATCATATCTTATATGTCTGTTGGATATTGTTACCTGTATGCTCACTGATGATAAGGTCTTCATCTGACTAGTAATGTTTAAGAATCATTGTTTTACTAATACAAAATACTTTATCTCTATACCAGCTTATAATGTGCATGACTTGAAAAATTGACTTAAATTCTTCTAACAATATATACATGTATAAAGACCCTGTTTTTCCAACACCTGGTAAAACATTATACATTAATAATTATGACAATAATATAAAGGAAAGTATATACATACTGTAAGGTTTGTGGTTCTAGTACATGTACTTATAATGATTATATCATCAAAGTCATTATCTATATAATTATGAATGACATTTCTACTAGCAAGGGAATATCAGTTGAACCCAAAGCCATTAATGTGAACTCTACTCACAGAGGTAGGGCAGTCTATGAAGTCTTTTAGTGCAAATATTTCCATCAGTTCATACATGCAATGTAAAGTATAGTTATAATGTATGAAGACAGCTTGATGTCTGTAGCTTAAAACAAATTCAAAATATAATCAATTTTCTCCTTCCATGTGAGAAGTTCACTGTCTGCTAGTTGGAATATAAGCTATTAGGTTCATTGTCAGTTATCGTATTTGAAATGTAATTTTGTTACTATAACAAAAACATACAATGTGTATATGGTAATTTGCATTACCCATATATACTTGAATCCAGACATATGCCACGTCTGAGAAGTACCAAATGTAAAATCTTAAACTTAAATGTAATGAAGAGTTAGATCTTTGAGTATCAGAATATAACATATATATTACACAAATTAATTATACAAATTTAAGATATGTTGAATTCTTTGAATTAATTTAAAATTCTAAATTGTTCACATGAAGACTTTTGATACTTTTTTGTTACAAATTGTGTTCCTTAATACTAATAGTTCAAAGTCTTTTCTTTTTTTAGTATTTTATTAAAACAAGTACTATGATTTCAAATCAAAAACAATATTTTTGCGTTGCAGATCTTAATGTTATCACATGGAATATGCAACTTGAGTCAAGTGAGATCGTATTCCAGATTGATAGATCGCAGTCGAGGCACTCATTCTCAAAAGATGCATATATTTATAATTACCCTTTTAAATGAAAACGTACATACCGGTATATAATATATATAGTACAATTTGTTGTCAATATGTTAAAAGTGACCAAGTATATATATACTGACCTGTCAGCAGAGAATATACGTACATAATTAAGTCCAGGTGCAGACAAGATGAGATGACCTGATCAACAGTATAGACTAGTGTATATACAGTATACAGTTCACAAAAATAAACTGGCAGTATTAATCTATACATACAAGTACAATTGGACTACATGGCAATGACAGAAAAGCAAACTTATTTGACACAGTACAATACAGGATGTACATATAACACAAAAAATCCTCCCTGCACAGAAAATATATAAAGAAATTGTCAGTTGTCCAAATGAATTTTCAACACATTATTTCACATAACTTTATAAATGTACGTACATTATTCCATTAATGTCATCCGGTTGGCATTATATATATATGGAATCTTAAGTCTAACCAAGTATTATATTTTATATCCTATTTAAGAGAGTTTCACTAAAGATATTTTTCAATTTTTTTTGTTTAAAGTACCTGTCTGTAATATTGAAATGCATATATAAAGTGACAGACTTGTAGTTAATTAAGTGAACATCCGTCTTTTAATATATTCATTAATAAATGCACGCCCCCTCACTGAGATATTTAAAATTCTACAGAATTAATGTATCAATTGTAACAAATATGTAAGCATAATTACCTGAATTGATTTTCCAGACTGATAGTATATAGACGCTATAAGTTATGTCACCTATACATGTTTCAGGTAAACTAGGTACAATAGCTGACTCCATACTTTAAACAGTAGTTATCACCATGCTATTAAACAAATCTCTCAATACCAAAGCTACATTTCCTGAATCATCAGTATTATATATGAACAACTGATCTGTCTATGACCTGGAAGCATGCACCCCTCCCCATTCACAGAAGTACTATACTTATACCATTGCCAATATATCTAAGAGACAAGGTGTAATTCAATGACCTGTTCAGTTACTAGTTACAGGAATGCACCCCACATGCTGTGCTTATAATTTGATCTAAGAGGGCAGTAACCTCAGTTTATAGCTATAGGTAGTTGATATCACATTACATAATACATGCACTGGCCCTCAAACACACACCAATATATCTATTGATGATAAGTATTTCTCCATACTGCAAATAAGGTGTGCCTTAATAGTTGACATTTTGAGTCAATAATATATGATCTCTGATACTGCACAAGAAATCTATCACATAATGCCTAAATAGATGTCCCCCACTACATATATAAATACAGATTATCTATGTGTAAACATTCACCTGAGATTTACAATACAAACACAGACAGATTAACTATCTCTGTTTACTGCTATACTTAGTGATATCAATCTTAATCTCCACCCACACATCACAGGTAGGTAGGTACCCTGTTAAAGTACGTTCAAAAAAATCTACTTGTTACTTTAATTATTCTAAGATTTGCAGTTATCTCGATGACAATGAACTTCAGGGGCTCTATAAATAATTATATTAAACAGTTTTACACTCTGAAGACATTTTTCTTTTTGCAAAAAAAAAAAAAAAATTGCAATAAACCAATTATTTAGTTAATAAGTTGTTATTTACTGTATACATGTATTCATGTATATTGTTTTTATATAGTCAAATCATATCTTATTTATTGATATAATGGATCACACTGAACACAAACAAAGCTATACTTGTAACAGCTGGTAGATATACACTTTTCATACAAATATAATACTATAATTGCTGGAAATTTCATAAATATATAATTTCTCGCACTTGCGTTTACACATATTCTTGATTTTAATGTGTAAATATATAATTTCCCCCACTTGTATACACACATATAGTATGTTCTTTTACCCTATATTTTTTTATTTTACTCTCCAGTTGTCCTTTCTGTTGGTTTAATTTCTATTAATTTCTTTTAGATATATTTAAAAAAGATGCACTGAGTCTATTTAAGATGTCCAAAATTTGTACCATTACTCAAATTAGTGAAACCATAGGAGTATACTAATTTAAGATCTAATGACTTTTGGATTCTTAATTTTTTCTCAAAGCACATACATGATGTATATTATATCTAGTAAGAAGAACATACAATAATCTGCCAGTCCTGACCTTAATGTAAGTGCACATGTCTGTACTTTACATCATGTCTTTAAACAGTCTTCATTATATATTTACTGTGTAGAATTATCTTTGCCTTCATAAAAACACTTCCTCGTGAGATTCTCAGGTACAGCCTGTCTGATCTAGACACCAAGATACAGGTGTGTCATAGAACAGTCTTACTATTGCTAATATTACTCATTTCAAAGTAAAATGTTAATGAGTGCACCTTATTATCTAATTTGCCTAATCAAGGCCACATATGATATCAATCACGACCATGAGTAGTACAGAACAGGTCAAAATATTATGCTTTAATTATATATAGAGAAAGGAAAAAATCCAATGTATATAATTTATTAGAAACAAAAATTATCTGGTAAAGAATATTACACCAGGTTAAAATCAAATTTAAGCAATGTTAGATTGTAATTCCATGGCAGCTTGCAGCTACATATATTGAAATATGTGCACCTGGTCATGAACACTTTATAAATGGCAATGAATGGAGATGGATGCCAAATTAATTCACATTATTATACATATATGTGTTATTTGGATCATATATATCTTAAGAAAGAACTCTAGCTGTCAGATTGATATTTGACTAAAACGACCACGTTGTCAGATGGCTTTATAACTTAGGGACCAATTAACACTGACAGTAAATTAAAAAGTATAAAGTACATGTTTTTATTGATATCAAAACTGATATTTTATCAATCAATATATAAAGCAACAGAGTTATAGTAAACATACCACTTTTGAGATACTGGTATAAATATTTATCCTTTACAATCCCAAACACATGTATAATAACACTCGGCACAATCTGCTGTACAGTTCTCCTGAATGTGTCCACAAAGAAATGAATTGACCAATAAACAAGAAATATGATGTCCACCTGTCCCCTGGCTTTGTGTAGGTGACTAGTGAAGTGTTTAGAGAAATCTATGCACTGTATTGTCCAATGGTTAATTATTAAGGTTTGAGTTGGTCATGCATGCAGCACAATTTATTTTGTCCAATTAATGTGTAAAGTCCAGTTATATAGGTCATGGGTCAATTGTCCAAACCTGACTTTTCTCAAACCATTGTACATAAATGAAGCCTGAATAAACATTAACACATTGACCAGACCTCCAGGTGCCCATTAGCTAATAAAAGTGTCTCTTTGTGATCATAACTACTCAATTGTGTAACGATTATGCCCCTTGGTGTAACTTTTCTGTGATCTTGAATAATCTATATGGATTATGCAAGTTTGCTGACTTAGTAGATTAAACAAGGCTGATTTTCAACACACCATAACAACACATGGTGCATTGATTTTTAACTTGTTTAATCTGAAATTCAGATTCATTTAATTGTAAAGGATTTAAAAAACATCAAGATTTAAAATACAAGTGCCTTGATGATCCTTCAAATCAAAGGAGAGTTGTCTTGCGCCATCAAAGGTGCTAAAATTCAAAGAAGTTCTTAATCTTATGATTACAGCACAAGTTTGAAGCATTCTAGTTTAAAAGATAATAAACTTAGGCAACTTATTGATAATCAAACAAAGAAATAGCTTAATCTTAATATGTATACCTTAATATAAATTGAATTAATACATATATTGATTTTTATAGAGATGTGCCACTAGATGATATTAAAATAATGTCTTGGGTATATAGACACTTTCTTATATTGAAAATTAAATACATGTTTTGGTTTTCCACTCTTTCAGCAACAAACTAATAAATATAAAACATGAATAAGTGAGTGCATTAAGCTTTAAAAATGTGTCATAATCCACACAAAGTTGGTGTTAACGGGTACCCCTACAGCTTGTGATTATCAATTTATAGCCATTTAAAATGCAAACAATCGAGTAGTAGGTATAATACACCTACATTGTTTATTCTTCTTCTAAATGAGGAGATAACTTCATTGGAAAGAAATTAGAAAACAGCCCCATGCAAATTGGTGTATATAGCCGTAAGTATTTGAGTTGTCCAGCAAAAAATGAACAGTGAGTTTAAGAAGATGGGAAGTTTTAAATCTGAAGTTAAAATCAAGTAGACTAACATTATTGTAAGTGTTGCAGAAGTCAGTCAAGTTTAACCACAAAGGAATAAAATTCATTGTAATATTGATCACGTCTATATCACAAATTCATGCATCCTCTAACATGCAGATTGATGCATCATGATCGTATGTATCATAGCTATATAGCGCCCTGGGAGATATTTGTTAAACAGCAAAAAATAAAACAGACCTGGCAAAATGATGTCATGATAATATTTATGTATTGATACAACACTATATCTGTCAATACTTGATAATGAAGTTATTAAAATCAACATTGAAAGATCCATCACTGTCAGGTTTTGTTTGTACAGATGAATGTCAATACTGATCTATCATCTCCCTTCCTCCCTGTCAATTAAAATGTTTTTAACCCTCATGCATTGTCAGATGCAGTTTTTACAAGTCCATATGCATGAAGTTAAGATCTGCATAGCACACTGACACATATGGCTCACAGAGGAGTTAAAATTAACAGTGGGTTGGGGGGACAAATCTAAGATCTTATTAGACAGTGGCAGCATTGTCAATTAAAGAAGAGTCCTTTTTGAAGAAACTGTCAAGAGATTGTACTTTATAAGGTTACAGCTATTCTTTGTTAAGGGTGTATTATACTACAGCTTCATATTTATGTCATTTCACATACACCTTCTGTTAATTTATGTTTATATGACAACAAGAGATTGCTTGTACTTTATAAAGTAAAGCCCCTTCCAAGTAAAGGTGCATATTACAGCATATATTAAATATCCTTCATATATTTTTCTGTCTTTTATAAGTTCTGTACTATATATGTTGACATGACAATTAACAAGTATAGATTGTGCTTAATAAACTGAAGCTGTGAGCTATAATTCTCAGTTAATGTTTACTATATTACAGCATCATTTACACTAGCTTTCTGTCTTGTACACTTTCAGTGTGATGTTTACATGACAATGAACACAATAGGTTGAACTTTAGGAAGAGTACACACCATTCTAACTAAAAGCTGTGTATGTTTACCATTTCATTTCTGTCAATAACACCTTCTGTGCTACATACACACTGACAACAACATACTGTATGACAATACGGTTACTTACTGCGGTAATAATGCTATAATGATATTCTACATACATGATAGTTGACAAAGACGGCACATAAAGACACACGCTGAGAACAAACAAAGAACCACTGTATACTTAATGTGCCAACAGTGTCAAATGGTAAGTCTAAAATCAATGAGTTTTGTCAAGATTACTTCCCAAGAGCTAATGAATATTATACCAAAGAGTGTAAAAAATCAATAATTTATACACAAGTTATCAAATTAAGAGTCAAAATGCTAACTTATTGTAACCCTGTATCTGCCAAGGAACAAACTCTGACAGGAACTCAATTAAACTATACTTAGGGAACAACCCTGGGAAAGAAAACCCTAATTAGGACCAAGCACTGTAAGGAACATAAATAATCCTGCTTATAAGAAAAAGACCCTTAGTCCCTTGGGAACAAGACCCTGTCAGGAACAATATAGATCATGCATGCATGTAATCATTAGACTCTGCCACTTTTAACAAGGCCTTGACAAGCAACAAGACATTGACACAGAGGGAACAATTAATATAAGACAAACATTTATGTTATGTTGCCTTACAATCTGTACTGTGAACTATTAAAGCTACACTACTGGACGTGTGATGGTGACAGCTGAAGAAGCTGTAATTATATAGCACCATATAACAATCAGTTTACATATATCATATGTTATGACTGACCTTTAATGATGATGCATTCTTGGAACTTGTGGGTTTTAATGGAACTTAAGTGATGACTGTATTCAGCACATGAGTTAACCTATTGTAATTATAAGTTTATATATGATATAAACATTTGTAGTCTGAAGTGCTACTTGATTAAGATTCCAAGTTTACACTCTAAAGTATCAATAATTTGTTAGTCATTTCCCCATTTAAAGCTAATTAATGCAGCATTCTGCAACTGAAAAACCTGTTGTACCATGAACACCATTAAACGTTGAAAACCATACACTTTAATGTTCCTAATACCACAGTAACTATAAAGATAATATATATATATATATATGGTTTTGTAAGTCATTTCCCGTTTATACTGCAGCTTTCTGTATCTGAACAAACCTGAGTCGTTTACTGTGCACTATTAAACATTGAGAAACATAAACTTGAAGCTATTTAGGGACAAGGAGAACGTGACATATATCTGAAATGAGTGTAAGGAACATGAGATATATTTTGTAATAAACTTTTATACCCATGAATCATTTACACAATGAATTATACAGAGGTCAAGGTCACATTGATGTCTAAAACTTGGGACTGACAAAGCACTAAATTTTAAACTGTAATTCCAACAAAATTGTTGTTCTTTATGAATAAATACTACAAGACAGACTGGGGATTATTATACAGACAACTTACAGTAAATTATATACAACAATGAAAATATTATACCTAGAAAAATACGATATTCCAACCTATGACAGAATAAAAATATATACCGGTACCCAGAAATACAGAATTTTTAAACCTTATAGGAAGCTATATGCAGTATCGAAAAATTTGGCATCCTTTTTTTAATAACACTGTTTAAATATCATCATCATTATATATATATATGTATATATATATACATTCAGTATTCAAAGCTGAAAGAATGGTACATTATTCAAACCTAGAATGATACAAAGTATATTAAAACCTAGAATGAAAAGCAAGATGTTCAAATTTTACAAAGATTTTGTTAGATACAACATTCAAAACTATCTATAGATTGCAATTTATAAACATTATATAGAAATTAGGTACAATATTCAAACCTAGAATGACATTCAACATTCCAATCAAAAAAGATACAATATTCAAACCTATTAAAAAGATACAATTTTCAGGCTATCATGATCAGAAAGATACCATATTCAAGCTTCTAGAAAGATACCATATTCAAGCCTTAAAAGATACATTAATATATTCAAACTTAGAATGATCTAACATTAATATAACCCTAGCCTAGAACATTTACAAAATTCAAGCTTTGAAAGATTATATAGATAAATAATTATAATGAAGTACAATTATATTACTGTGAATACTCATGGAAAAAAAGGCAAATCTTGAAAAGCAATGAATGTAACAAAGGAAGAAAAGTAACAAGAGGCCCATTGGGCCTTAACATCTATCTGGTTGAACTTTGACCCAAAACATGTAACTAATTTTTGACCCCAGGGTCAAGCCTTGAACAAACTTGGTTTTTCATGCCCTAAAGCTACTACATACCAAAACATTAAGCTCTAGGCCTTCTACATGTAGTTAATTATAAGATTTTGTCAAATTTTGTCAAATTTTCCCCTTTTCAGCTCCCAAAGTGGCACCCACTGGGAGCCGAGCCCCTTCATTTGAACAAATCTGAATTCCCTTCTCCTAGGAATGACTTTTACCAAGTTTGGATGAAATTGTTATAGTGTTGAACTTTGACCCAAAAACGCGTAACCTATTTTTGACCCAAGAGCCACACCTTGAACAAACTTGGTTCTCCATGCCCTAAATTTACTACATTATATTGAAACATTAAGCTAGCTAGGCCTGCTAGTTTATAAGAAGAAGATTTTTTGAAGTTTTGACAAATTGCCCCCCTTTTTGCCCCTAGTGGTGCCCCCTGGGGGCCGAGCCCCTTCATTTAAACAAATCTTCATCCCCTTCCCCTAGGGATGACTTCTACCAAGTTTGGATAAAATGGGCCCATGGTAAAGGAGAAGATGTTGAAAATATCAAAAGTTTATGACAGCTGACAGACGACATTAGTATGGGAAAAGTCCACCTAGATTGGACCTTTGGTCCAGATGGACTAAAAACTTCCAAAAATTCTAAAACCTGATAAATATATATCTGTTCTCTCTCAGTCATGCCAACAGAAGTTTTCCTGTATATTATATACACTGTACATGTGTTCCAAATGCAATTCATCAGAGGGAAGAACTTAATCAATTGCAGGCTCATTATATTAAGTCTTGGGAATTCTTTACATGTTTTATCTATACTATCTTATTACAATAGAGATCAGAGTAGTAAAGAACTATTAATATACAAACCTTTGTACGGTATATAAAGAAAAAGATATATATAAATATCCCCATGGAACTAAATCATGTATGTACATGTAACTAAATCATTATGTAACTAAAACGTGTATGTAACATTGTATTTGTCTATATATTTATCATATGATTATAGTGTTATTCAATTGCATAAAGCTATTACATAATTATATGATATGTAACACGTTACATATAACCTAGAGCTGTTTTGATTGGCTACATGGCACACACCATTCTGTTCCGATTGGCTTTGACTTGATTATGACGTCACGTAACAATGATATGACATCATAATTCATTATTACGGGAAGGCATTTCAGTGCTTATTTTCACACATTTTTAATCATTTTTAATGATAAATCATAAAAGAACGCTTTTAATTTGAGTCATATGATAAAAAAATCTAAAAATTTGTTTCCATTGCATATGCGATTTATAAAACTCGTCAAGGCTCGCTAAAGTTAAGAAAATTCATGACTCGTTTCAAAAATCCCATATGAAATGGAAACTCGTTACAGATCCTCTATATCTGTACATAATATATAAAGTAAAAATAACCAATATGGTGCAAATATAGATCTGATGTTACTGTATATTACTCACACACATAACATGTTCAGGTATACATTTTTTTTACCTTCAATAGCTTTAACACTTATATGTACTATTTATCATACATATGTATATTAAATACAGATTTCTGGTTTTATTTGTATCATAGACTACCTACATGGGTAATTATTAATAAAAGCTGTCAACATTCTACACAATTTGAACTAAGTACAGCTGTGTATATTAATGACATATGAATTGAAAAGATGGAATTTCCAATGTTACAATGATATATATATATATACATACATAAAGCTATATAATAATATTAGTATCAACAATTAAAATAAGTAATGAACAAAATGTTTGATGTACTTTTAAAGAATGATCAATGCATGTATACTAAAATTCTGGTCTATGGCAAATTTTGTACTCGTATCGTTTTTGTTTCAAAAATATTAATGAAATATAACAGATGAAATTTAAGATTGAGGCACATATCATTCTAATTTCAACATGTATACATGTACTAGCTTATAAGTTCATAATTAAGTTAAAGTACATGAATAGGCTTACAATTTAGCTACCATATGAAAAGTAATTAACTAGTTCATATACCTTGCATGCATGATCATTGTTTCTTAATATAACTTAAGACAGAATCTTTTTTCAGCTACATGTAGCTACTTCGATTCTTACACAATATGTACAAATTGTTGTTGTTTTATAACCAACAAATATCTATGTGAGCATATAAACGTCTACATATGGGTACACATATAATTATATACAACGCTACTGTTACAGTTTTCAATGTGTATATATATAACTGGGTTAACTTTTCTCACACAAAGGAATAGCTTATAAAGAAAGCTTGCTATGCTTATATACATAAATACACATAAATACAAAGATATATAATAAAAACACTCACCATATCACAGCAATACAAGATCACTATAACTAAATGATATGTTCTAAATTAAATCCAATATATTTTCAAATAGCCTTCCTTTAAGATAGAATATATCATAAACACTAACCGAATACCATCAAAACACAAGCAGATACTTTCCAGCCGATGTACTCTTTCCTTCCTTCTGACTAAATTCTCACAGATAATGCTACAAGACTTTTCACCAGCACTATATGTAAAGCTACAATAATCAATGTGTGCTGTGCGTATGTCACCACTGGTAGCAAATATATAACCACTGTGTATATATAAAACATAAACCACAATAACTGTAGATATTACTTATACTACAGTATTACTTAGGTACAAACAGCTGATTAGTATATAAGCCAGCCTTACCATTATGTCTGATCTCTCCCTGTGTACTGTACACATGGTGTCTTCCTAGTCTTGTAATGATTGACAGGCGAGTCAAGCATGTCTCTGATAAAGATCTTCTGGTTAACGGGATCTAACACTTGTCTATATATACCTGAATTCAGGTCTTGGTATTATGAATGTTTGTCTTATATACAGGTTCATATTGACAGGTATGTAAAAATTTAATATGCATGCTCGCATATTCTTAAACTCAGTAAAAAATATACAAAGACATTTTTAAACTGGGTGCATGACTTCATTAAATGTACTTAAAGACGTTTTAAACTCGGTGACCATATATATATACAATTTAGAAGAAGCATTATAATTGTGTTTTTGATGTTTCAATGTGACTTAGGCATTTATACAAAATTACGAAAAACCTTAGTCATGAATTGTAATTTGAATGAATATAGCTTGATGATGCTAAATACTGCATACAAATATATTGACATGACGTGTATTCATTTTCACGTGACATTAATGTTTTCCTTACAACAGATCGAGACTGATCATCTTCGCAAGTGGTTCGCATACCATGGTTAGCGAAGATGGAGAATAATGAGAACAAATAACAATAACATATTTTTTAAAGTTTGCTGCACCAGGTCACATACATGTGATGGAAATATTCCTAAAATAAGTTCAAAATTAACACTTCAAGTCACAAAGTACACAATTGATCAGATTATAACAAGAATTCTTCAATAAGTGACCTCGACCTTTGAACTGTAAACACCAAAATCAATAACTATATCTTCATTTTCAAAAAGGTAACCAGTTTGGTTTTAATCCAACCAAAGGCACTTCATATAGTAAACTAAAGGTTACATGCAAAAACAAACTCCAAGATGTTTCTATTTTTAGTAACAGTGTTCTTGATCTTCGCACTTCAAAATCAATAAGATTCATCCCATTTTGACAAGGAACCATTACATATCAAATCTAGATGATTTTCAATCAACTGAACTAAAATGTATTGTATAGAAACAAACATGTCTACAGATTGTATGACAGCATCACACCCTTTAATCTCCCTCCCACATCTTTAATGTTAGCTCAGGGGTTTCCACAATATATGGACGTTTCTATAATATTTGAATTGTATTATATCAATTTCTTTTTTTATATAAATTAGAAAAAGAAATGATTAGCAAGCTATGTCAGCAACTTAATTGGGTGCAGTTTTTCATCACACAACACAAAGTAAGTGAATGACCTGACAGATAAGATACCTTCATAAGAATTCATTGTGTAAAACTAATTGATTTTTGTATCTTATCATGTATAAGACCTGTTATCATAAGATACTGATTACTGATATCTGTGTAACCTTTCATACTTATATTGATAAAATGCCAGAGGCCAGAGCTCGAGGGCACTTTATCACATGTAATGACAAGGCCCCTAAAGGGACATTCTTGTAAGATGTCAGTAGATTGAAAAATAGAAAATCAATTTCGACAAAGGTAAGGAGTTTACCGAGATCTAAAGTTCAGAGTCACCAATGTTATCAAGGGATCAGAGGTAATATGTTTTTTACCAAGCCATTAAAACAAACACCTGAGAATTTACACAAAACAGTAATAAACCGCACACACCATGAAACAAATGTTTACTGTTCATCTTAATGGAAACAGATCACTTTCTTGTGCAAACATAGATTTACGATTTCCTGGTTGTGGTCTGTCTAAGGCTGTCATCAGTATAAATACATGATGTTGATTGTTCACACACAACAGTGTATTAAGTGTATTGTACATCACCCATAACACACAACCAGAATCAATTCTGCAGGTGAACAAAACATGTCCACACCCATCCTGATGATGCAAACCAAAAAACACTCAGGATCCATGGCATGTAATATATCAAATGTGATATTGTCCCAGGGAAGAACTTGTAAAAATGTTATATATGATACACTTTAGAAGACCTGATAGTTGTATATAAGTTGATACTTATAACATTCAATCATGCTTTAAGTTCAAACAAATCACTTCTACAATTCTGTTCAAATTTTTGGTAATAAAAATAAAATTTTAGTGCATGTACATGTGTTTACTTATAGCACTGCAAGCAACAGAAACAAACTCAAATTAACTGAAAGAGGCAGCTTTATTTTACCCTCGATCTCTCTGTTTTATGTATAAAATTACAAAGATTTTGAGATGCAAAAAATAATTTAAAAATGTTGTAGTCTTAAGGTTTGTTGGTTTATCAATGTCCTGTGCTACATAATGATCCTTATACAATTATTGCTCTATGCACTTTTTATAAGATTAAAATAATGTTGTATACCTTAAAATATTTTTTTTTACGTAAAGAATATCAAAATATCTTATATTTATTATGAATACTACCCAGACAATATTTCTTTTTGCTATATATAACCTAACATATGCATTGACTTCATCACTACACAGTGATCTCAGAAGCTCGATGGGTTAATGAGTTCAAACCAATTACAAAACATCTACCTTCAGGATGTGTGTAAATCTTATACATAATGTATGTACACATACCCTACAACTCCATCATCAGGGCTCATAGCAGGGCTCATTGACAAACACAGTAACAAATCTTATACATGTACATAATGTATGTACACATACCCTACAACTCCATCATCAGTTCTCATAGCAGGGCTCATTGACAAACACAGTAACAAATCTTATCCCTGTAAGTCACATATTTTTTGTACTTATGTCTGGTACAGATAAGACAAGTAATTAAGTTCAAAGGTAAAATATATGATAAACAGATACTCACAGTCATTTTAATCATAAAACATTTAAATTTCTCCCCTCTGGCTCAGTGTATCTTGATTTCTCACATTTGTTTTAAATCTATAGATTGTTGTTTATATTTACAGAAAACAAGTAGTTTAATAATTTAGACAGAGTTACATTTTGTGTGTGTAAACAATTGTGAGACCATAAGGGAAATAATAAAAAAATTCAAATTCATATTTTTGAATATTTGGCGGGAAGCATCCTTAGGGGAAGGGGATTCAAGATTGTACAAATGAAT
This sequence comes from Pododesmus macrochisma, assembly GCA_032359645.1. Classification (NCBI taxonomy): domain Eukaryota; kingdom Metazoa; phylum Mollusca; class Bivalvia; order Pectinida; family Anomiidae; genus Pododesmus; species Pododesmus macrochisma. Next base: position 21,211 of record JAUMGZ010163179.1, read on the forward strand.
AAATCAGTTTTGACTGAGCATGTTTGATAAAGAATGTTGTTAGAAACAATCCACATTTATTTTAAAGGTTAATAAGCGAAAAATTATTTGACATAATTAAATATGTGTTAATAAATTTTAATTTAAAACAAATTAGGATTTGAACCTACAAGATCAATAGAATATAATGAAATACATTATCTTTAGATAGCCCGTCTAAGGTCAAATATTCTAAAACTATCCTGGGATTGACAGTCAGAGCTAATATCACATACTTATAATATAAGTCATTTGCTGACTAAGACATATATGTCCAATAGAGGCTTTGCACGTCACTCAAAACTGGCCATTTAAAGGGCTACTGGCCAAAATTTACCTGTATGGAGGGCAACTGACGAGTGTTGGCTATATAATCTTACTAAATTTGGCAATATTCTCACAGTTGCCCATATTCAAATATAAATAAAATACTTTTCCTTTAACATCATTGTAAAGCATGATTTTAATTCTTTCCAAATATATTAATTTCATGAAATTCTGTGATACACCCTGTTTTCCCACTATATAATATGATTACAGCATCTAAGCTTGCCCTCCAACATGGCGGACCGGTGACGTCACATGCATGCAACAGCTCTATATGTTCTATACGTAAATATGCCATTAATTACATAGCACATGAGATAAATAGAAATGAAGGTCTTTTTTTATAACTTATAGAGTCATGTCGCAATCCTAAATATACTCTAAAGGCATTATCAATTGAGATATAAAAGAAAGTAGTTTTTTTACCTATTAATCATGTAGCAATCCTCCTGTGAAATAATGACAATTACATGCTCATTACTTTATGTTGATGAAACACACACTATTAATGTTTGTTTTTTACACTGTGTAAGTTCAGCTGTTTAATGCTTTTATGGTGATGAAACATACAACATGTATATTTCATACTGACAGTAAAACTATAAAACATTACTGGACAATCTCATGTACGTTTCAAGCAACTTAGTCATCTTAATGTATGTATCACTCCTCGTCACTTTGTGTCAATCAAAAGTCATCTTACACCCAACTAGTAAACATGAGTTTGTGTAGGCACTAGTACTACGTCACTGGAAATAACTATATTCAATTGAGTCTTTTTAACCTACCTTAATTAATATGTTTACGTTTGCATTACAATATTTAAATGAGTCTTTTACCTACCTATGTTTATACATTTGCATTTTCAATATTGAGTGGTTTATAATACCTACCTAGCTCTGCTTACTATATTCTACATTGACAATTTTAAATTTCACACTTGATTCTGAGAGAAATTCTCTTATCTACATGTATTTCATACATTCACTCACAAAGATTTTAAATTTTTTTTCATACATGCATTACAGACATGCTGAGAATAAGTTCTAAATAAACGTAAAGTCATTAATTGGTAATATGAAGATGAAATCAGAGAGATTGGCCACTCATAAATGCTATGCATTAATCACCATGAAATGAATAAGTAAACTTGTCTATCCCATTAAAACAGTTACGTAAATACCTTCGTTGTTTATACAAAGGCCAACACTTAAAAAGAGATATGGACTTGAAAACCCACTCACCCAACTGCTTTATTGTGTAATTAAGTGTTAATAAACTGATAGCCATCATAGGGCATTTATCATGTAATATTTCACAATGTTTGTTTGTAAATATATTACGTTATATCATAGAAATCTACTGCACTGTAAAGATATAAATGGGCTTGATTTCACGGTGGAATTAAACACACAATTCTGTCTAAATCAGATAAGATAGATATAATTACTGTCTTTGTGTTTTGTTGTTCAGTACAGACAGTTAAAATTGAATATATACCGTCAATTCTTTTCTTAATCACTTTAAAACATCAATATTATAAGTGGATTTGACACCTGTACGTGACACTTAATCATTTATATTTATGTCCTTGACAACAAAAATATAATTGTTATCATAATGACAATACTGATTTGTAGGGCTGAATATTACTCAAACCATCAATCTAAAAATGGTATGCAGCTAGGTTGCTTAAAATTATCATTCTAATATGCAAGCTTTAATTATTACAAGAAAATCATATATTGGAAACTTCATTGCATATATCATTATTTTATTTAAAATATAATACTATTAGTTACCTTAATCTTATTGTCAGAGAAAAAATTAGCCTTAACCTATATTTCACCAAACCATACAATCTTGTCTGTTAATTAAATTATTATTAAATCCTGTTGTGTCACATCTAAAATTGTCTTGCTTCCTGCTAACATATACCTACCAAAACTCCCCCATAAAGACAGAGACCATTCACACATCAGCTTCTTATTTTTCCTATTACTTCTTGCTAAAACATTAAATCTAGATGTATATTAATCTCCCACTATTCAAGGTTGGCAGGTATATGCTAAACACCCAGCAATCTGGGTAGAGGAAGGACTGGTTAGTCCAGTGTCAGGATAATGTGACCAAGTCAAGTATCATATCCATTTGTCTAGCAGCACATTTCAGTGACTTTATTGCAGCAGCATATTTCACTGAGACAGCACTATATTAAGTCCCATCATCCAGTCACAAGCAGACATCGTCCCAATATGACCTATGTGTTGAAAGGATTTTTAGTTCTTGGTCATATAACTTGAAGAACATACAGGTTTTATTAACTTTCAATCATATTTACATCATGTACATTTTGATTACTTTCAAATCAATACAGATTTGTTTGTAACAAGGATTATAATAAAGTTTCAAAAGTTGATTTAATTTCAAATAAATTTTCAACCAAACTATTGGCATCAAGTAAGGGCAAATTAATAGATTAACACAATGAAAATTCCATGCATTGATAGTTCAGTCTATTAACCTACAGCCATGATAACCTGACAGACTCTGCTACGATTTCACATTCAAAGCTATTATTTGAAAATTTCGGAAAAAAGCACACTGAAGTGATTTCACTGAATACAAAAATTGAAATGATGAAGACTTGGACCTCTATTAAAATGGATTAAATATGGCCTAAATAAGTAGAGAAATTATGAATACATATTAAAGAATAGATGGTGACATATATATACTTCTATGGAAATTTAAAGTTACAGCACATGATCATGACAAGACTAATGATAACACTATCTTATTGTATCTAACAAAATAAATTAAAACGATAAAAGATAAATATTTGTTATTGTCTCGCTGGTCCTGAATATCTGAGCATTCAATTACATCCTTCTATACTTATAAATGACCCCAAAATTCAGGTGCACAAAGCTCATGTAATCAATACTAAATATATACACACAAGACATTGAATACATTCTTAATATAACACACAGCTCATAGAATTATTGTTAAAATTCACAATGAAAACTTGACACATATTTCTATATTCCCAGTAGGTAGAATGTCACCATTATGGAAATTTAGGTTAACTGAAAACTTCTTAACTTCGGGTAGTGAACTATGTGACTCAACCCTTACTACTATAATTCTGGCATAGTACATCCAAAAGATACCATTATTATATTAATACATATATCTTCAATAGAATTGACCTCACAGGTTATGTTAAAGTAAACATGTGGAATATATATCAGATATTCTATAATACTTGTAAATGTAAATCCTAATAAAGTCATGTACCGTGTAAGTGTTCTGTGAAGTACACTAGGATATTGTCCATTAAAACACATTATTTATAAATGATACATACTCCAGATACAAGTGTTATAGTATAATGTTTAGCTTTGTTCTTCAATGATATTATCAACAGACATATGATAAGTTCCGATAAGTTCCAATCCCTGATCTAGTCGTGCCAGTGTCCTGCTGGACATTGATCCAAGCCTAGATGATCCAAGCTCCTATAAATTTAGTCAATATATTCTAAGTATTATAAACATACGTCATAATAATATTTCGTTTTTCATCTGAAACTCTTTCATGCATGGTAAGTGGAGATTAATAGTTCTGCTGATTTATCAATTCCCTAAATGTAAATATTCTAGGAGTAGTTTATATATCTTCTTAAATTTCTTAAAATATTGAACAATCACAGCACTATTCACCTATGGGAAAACTACTTGTGCCTTTCCGTCATACTTCAGAAATACACCTCAGAGTATATGGCAGAAGAATATGCAGTATAATTCAGACTCAAATATTTGCTGGCTGTACTGCTGCCCTGTGTTAATCACCAGAAAGTACAGCACAGTTTGACTACACAGTACTGAAGGAAGGTTTTCAGCAAAAAATTCTATATTTTATCTACACTTAGTTACATGTATTTGAGCCTTATTACTATTTAGTGGTACATTACATTTTTTAAATGGGAGTCGCACAAACAATTTACTTTTTGTTGATCAATCTTGTTGTCTATGTGGGTCGCCATAGATACAATATGACAGCTTGCTTAGTATCCCTGAGGTTTTTTTCTGAAGTATGACGGAAAGGCCTGAGTGATTTTCGGATTGCAAGATTGACATACACTGTCAAGGGGAGATAAATCTCTAAGATTCAGCAAAACCATGCAGAGATGCACCTACAACTGGATCTGTCCATTTTAATGTGGTATATTTATATATATATATATAAGGCCATAAATAAATACATGTGTTTCTGCTAAACCCTAATCAAAACCTTTTTAATGCAAGTAATCATAAATCCTGTACTTTTCTTTTGCTATTTAAAACGAGCACTGCATCCATGACTATAAATATAACCAATGTAAAAATAAAGATTTTTTTTTACCTAAACTTGTTAATGAGTTGTTTTTTGTTATAATATACTATATTTACCCATTTCTTTTTTGGCAAATACATGTACTAATGAAAAACAGCTAAGATTACTTTTCTTGGCCTTATAGAACAGATAAATTCTGAGATGAACCAGAAAATCATCCCTGTCTTAAACATCTGGCACAAAACAATCAACAAGATATAGATTTTACCAACACAGTAAGTATCCATGCACCATGACCCTTGTGGTGAGTAGAGTATTATCCAATCTAGTGAGTATTGTGGTAATGTTATTAACCTAGTTCTTCCTTATAAATGGAAAGGCATTTCATGAAACATTTGCAGAGCATTAACCATAATACATTGTGACTTTATCGTGCACGAGGCAATGATCATATCTTAAAAGCGCTGAGAAAATACTACAAGGATTCTTGCAATTCTAAAGATCAGTGCACCAAAGATTTACAATATACAGTCATGTGCACTTAATTTGACATCAATGTGATATTTGCGGCATCTTTTAAGTGAATTAAACTGTTGCTCAACTCGATAGTTTTCTGTTGTTGTAAGAAATCTGCACATCAAATCAATATCTTTAATTCATTAATATTGTCAGAATGCTAAATGTACATGCCAGCTGAAGCATATGGCTCAATGCCTGATTTGCAAATATGTTTATCAACTGCAAGTTAACATCAACTTTTTATTGCACAAAAAACCTAGAAGAGGAAGTTAAACAATTAAAATTTTGAAGTTTGTGTTACAAATATATATATTATATATAGGAAATTGCAAAGATTAATTACAGGTACTGTCGATCTTTTTTTAAAAAACAAAGGTTCTGCTTTTTCTGTAATTTTTAGAAAAAATTCTAATTGTTGAAACATTTTCCCCACAAAAATGAAATTACATGAATGATGAAACAATTTAATGTCAACTTGAAAATGACATTAAATTTCCATGTAAAGATGTAAATGCTTCCTGCATCAAATGATATGTCCTTTTCACAAATTACAGCATCTGCAAAGGAATGCTGACTGTGAACACCAATTAACATGCAATCCCTGACAGTCATTACAATATAATGAGATTTTAAACATGAGATGTTACAGCAAACAGTTTTATCTATGGCATATTACAAAGACTCACACTTATTTTGATTTTCATAACAGATAAAGTCCAGTACTGCATCTGCCAGCATTCAAGAAGGCTGCAGCGTATAGATATAGGATTACTTACATTTCAGTATTTTTATTCAATGGTTATGTAACATCTGGCTCCAAGGCACATGAGTCATTATCTGGTCCAATCTTACTCTCTCACAAACACAGCAATGCACAATCAATTAACCTGATAAGAAACACAGCCTTTTAATTTCACATGTAATTCTGCAATCTACACATGTCAATTTCTCTAAACTTATTCATCCATTAAATAAGGTCAAAAGGTCAGAGAAAACTAAATGATCTATCTGAAAGGGGCTTCTATAACCACACAGTTAAAAAAAAAACCAACCACTATTAAACTTCATTTTAACAGGTTTCGATTGGGGGAAAGGCCTGAGAATTTAAAGCATCTTATATATATGTATAATGGCTTCTAGCATAGATCACAAGATTATCAGAGCTTAAAATCATTATTTATTTAAAGCTGATTTTAACAGTTTCAAAATTGGGCAAATTTTAAAGCCTTGAAAAGGTCAGAGAATGTGTCTGAACATATAACTTCTGTAAGTTAAAAAGATTATAAAAATAGTTGATGAATTAATATCCAGTTTCAACATTTTCAAGTTTGGGCAAATGGTTGCAATGGTGCATGGAGCAAACACACATATATGTTGTATATATCTGAAAGTCTGTATCTTTAAAGGTGGTCCACGGGTCAGCAATGTTTGGTAACTCTAGTTGGAATTGTGTGCAAGATTTGTCTCCCTTATAGTTTTGGATGTCTTCCCCTATTATTGTGGTTTGATATTGACCAAAGAGAGTAACTTTGACACATGAATAAAACTTACAATGGGCAGAACCTTCTTCTGGGTAATTCAGGTATATAGTTTGTAGTAAAATAACCTTACTGTGTGCCTCTAAATAACGAGAGAGCCGCCAGGGGCAGCATATCCCCCCCGAAAAAACCCATGTGCAGCATTTGTTATTGATACATCATTGATTTTTATTTATTAAGAAGGGCAGCCAAGA
>JAUMGZ010163191.1:0-14087 GCA_032359645.1 Pododesmus macrochisma
GTCTTGCCAAAATTTAAAATGTGCGCGTAGTCAAAACAGGAATTTTTAAACGTATTCCTCTGGACACGTGTTTCGAAATTAAGAAAAAAGTAAATCATTGCCTATTTTTCTAGAACAAAGTTTATACCAGGGATCAATTATTTATGAAATATTACCTAGAAGGTATTAACTTGACTTAAAAGTCTGCATAGACTAATAATATAATATGTAACTATGAATGAAAGAATAGTTGCGAATAATAGAAAAATTGTCATTAATAGTGCCCTATTTTGAAACAGATGGATTTTAAATCAAATTGTTACTGAAGTGAAGTTTACTCTCGTGTATCCACAGAGACACCTCAAACTGAAAGACTACATTACTGTAAAGTTCTACCATTGTTGACAAGTTCGATATATGTTCTATTGTCATTTTACAACTCAACAATAACTGATACATGGTACAGTCCGCATACACAAACGGAGTTTCTGTTTATCACTCTTCGTGTCATGATCTAGTGATTAGATATACACATTTCCCACTTTCAACTTGAAAGTCAATGTAGATACTATTTAGCTGAGATCATCTTTCACAGAATCTAACAATTCTAATGATTCCTGCATTCCGTGATAGGTCAATCGATTTTTATACTTACGTGTAGATGGTGAATACAGATGTCGTAACCATGAATTCTTCAACAATTCATGACTTGTAGAATAAAAGATTATAACCAAATTATCACGAAGTATTGAAATGTTCCGTTTTTTATTTTCATGCAGGAAGTAAGACACTTAACGCTCCGCGGATCATACTGGTTGTTAAAAATAGATATGGTGTATTGCACATATGTATGGAATCCGGTTAAGACCATTTTCAAGGTGATGTTACGATGCCGTTGGGCATACGTATCGTTACATAACCATTTTAGCACTGTGTCATTGTTATCGTATTTTCATTAGGTCATAGTTGGTTTTTTTTCTGTTTGCGTTCTTTCATTTTTCAAAAACCTACCAGCCAGCAAGGGAAAAACCCACACAGGAAAAACCCACATATTTTCATTCGACAAAATTTGATTTATATTAAAATAAAAAATTGGGCAGTGTCAACTGATTGTTCATATTGTTGAAGAGTATTATATTTACTCTTTTTAAGACAGTAGGACAAACATGTGCGGTACCAGGGACAAAGACTATACAAGACACAATTTTATTGAAAACACCTCCATTAAAAATATAAAAATGCAATATGAAACATGTCTCCATTAATTTAATATTTATAAGAGGAAATTGCCAATACACTATGTGAGACACCCCCGTCCCGCATTCCAGGTATAGCTGCTAAGGAGTCTTCATTTATGGACTCGAGAAAATTAATTAAGAATAGACAAGACCTCGGTTAATAAAAGAGGCAAAGCCAAAGAAAGGGAGGGGAAGGGGTGGTAAAAAATCACGATGGTAATGATGAAAAAGAAAATGAGTTTGAACACGAATAACAAACATCATCGAAAAACTGTTAAACGGAGCAAATCTCATCAAAACTTTGTATGACGGATATTAGATATATTTTGAGAATATATATCTAAAATTAAAAGTTGGGGAAATAAAAGTTTTGTTATTTAGGAATGTATGAATTTCCGCTAGATGTTAGGGAAATACAATTCAGAGTGTAAAAAGGGTTTAATCAATTTAATAACTAACTAAAGAGAAAATATGAATATATATACATGTACAGATGTACTGTATATTTTAGCTTCAGATTTATCAAATATTTTCAATGTTTGTACATCGAATTATATTTGCTCTGATAATTTAACATTTTCAAAACGTATCTAAAGTTATACATTCCTTCAAAAAATCTAAAATATAAATAGTCTATTTAATTTAATGTCTGATTAGAGGAATGTGAAACAAAACTTGTGACAAGAGTTCTGTCTGTAAGAGCAATAGGTCGTATTTGAAACGCGTGTTTAGCTAGCACTGGACAGGTAGTTGAAGTACAAACCTTTTCAAAATTTACGAGTAATTTGTGTTTGTTCTATTTCAAAAGCATACGGTAAAATAGTAAATCGAAAAACCAAGACAATATTCTTAGTCCGTAAGTCCATGAACATTGACAAACAATAAGAAAACGTTAGACGCACCCAAAAAAATGAACCAAATATACATTTATGAACTAATAATAGAAACATCACGAACTTCTATTAAAACAAACTAGAAGCGAAACTAGGCGTTCGCGATATGGTAAGCGTTTCTTGCTACACATATGTCACCCGTCGCGATGCCTTTGTAAAAGAATAGCAAATCGGTGATTTGGTTCAATGACAAAAAAACTGCATTAGCTATCCTAACCATTTGTGACAACATATAAAAATAAAAACAGGCCTAAAAGCACCCAGATGCCCGACTTTCCCTCGGATTATTTTCGTGTAAAAATGCTTGCGTAAATATGAGTCTTTTCCGGAAATCTTTCCGGATATAAGTATTTTGCCGATCTTGATAGCTCAGACTTAAAACAAGTTTGTGTTTGTTTTTCACCAGTTATGCCCAAAAACCTACCCGCACGCGGACGCAAAACAGAAATAAACACAACTATGGCCTTTGCACATGTTACAGCATTTCAATTAAACGTTCCTCGTCATACTGAAAAGCGATTAAAAGAATATGCCATTAAAAAGAATTTGTTTGGATTTTCCTAGTAATCTATATTAAAACGTCGAGAGGAAACATATTCCTTATTTTAAAAATTATTTTTTATTTTCGATAAATGCTATGAGTAGCATCCCTTTTTCGAAACAATATACTTTGTATAATTTAAAATGAAAAATTGCATTGAGAGATTTACTTCAATCAAGCAAACTTTGGTCAAATTTCGCAAAACAGATTCTTGCGTTTCTTCACTTTAATTGATAAAGATTCTTTATAACACTTGTGTTTATTACAAGCGGCATTCTTAAAGGTCAGTGTGACGTGTAAAGTAGGTGGTTGTATGGATACATATGCCAATGGTTTTCATGCAAGTTCACGTGAATTTTTTGTTTGCATTTGGAGCAACTACCCGAAGTTTTAGATTGTCTAAGGGTTTTATTACCATCAGATGTCATGTTTTCTGCAATGTTTTCAGTTTTTACTAACCAATGGTTCTAATAGGATTACTTCAAAAGATTTGCATTTAAATATAGGTATCAAAGGTGTTCAACGTGGTGATCCAATTAAGCAAAAATTGGTAAATCATGAATTGTTTCATGTTTTACAATTGTATGGTGGCATATTAATAGTATTTACGTGATATGTATTATAACATATTAAAAAAGTAAAAAGAAAATATGCGTTTTGAGGCTTTTGCATAGTACTTATTAGTACTAATTACTTATTATCTGGCTTCAATATGCTGAAAAAGTATTTTACCGGTTTCAAAAAGTCATGATTGTTTTTACATGTGAAGAACATATATATATATAGCCTGGTTTTGATAAGTTATGATGTGTCAAATCCTTTAGAAAACAATTTAATCGTAAAATGAAATTGCCGGGTATGCCTATGTTATAATTTTTTTTCGATAATTCGATAATGGAAAATGCTGTCAATATGGACAGTTTTAAAGTGTTTTGGTTATAGTAACTTTGGCTGCCTTTTGTTGTCCTGAGACATGTATTTCTAGGTCTTGTCCAGTCACAATTCATTCTGATGAATTTTTTTTATTTATTCTCAAGCGACCCATTTATTAACACAACTTAGGAGTGTTAGCCCTGTGCTGTCTGCAGGTCTCCATACTTGTTATTTATTTCTGAGCTCACACTGCTGTTATAGCAATTACTTGGGCAAATTGAGATATTTCCCCCTGACACACAACTGGGTGAGTTTTGCTCTCCTAAGGTCCATAATCCCTCCATCCCTCCTTTTTTCTGGCAGTTTAAGTTGGCTTAGGTGTTGCTGTTGTAACTCTGCGAGCAAACTGATTGTTCGTCAATGTCATTTTTCATATACTTAACTTTATGTGGAATCTATGAATCTACCACGTATTAGCCACTGTTTTCAGCTTTATGCTACTAGGTTATGTCCAATTTTCATGTTTCCAATTGCCTTTTGTAAATATGTATAAACGATTTACTCGTTTAGATTTTTATTGACAATTGATTTGGACAGTTAGTTGTTGAGAAGATTTACAGCGTCATGAAGTGTATGTATTAAATTTTTAAATGTACGTCTGTACTTAAGATTTCTAGTCTCATGCGGGAAATGGGAAGGTTGAGACCTCATTAACCAGTTTAACCACACCGCCTGGTTTCGTGCTGAGTGACCGTTCTAAGTCGGGCCGCATGTAATACTAGTCTTGATGATTGTTGTGAAGTCGATTTAATTAATTACATTCCGGTGCTTCATTACTTGACGCAGTTATTGTTTGTTTGTCAAGGTATCTCGTTCTGTTGATTCTATTCATACTGTTTTTTATTCTGTAGAGGGTACGTTGACCTTAATTGTAGTTTTAAGACGATTACTGCATGTTTAGTTATAAGCATATATGCAAGTACCAACCTTTACAGATTGAAACAGAAAGTTTAAACTTGATATATAGATACCTGAATTGAAACTCTGGTTCTGGACACTCGTAGATTTCACCGTCAATACTTATCATACGATTTGCCAACTCAGCTGAAGCTGAGATTTCAGAAGGATTATGAATCTTTAAGTCAATCCTATGACCTCGGAATATATCAATGTAATCTTTTTTGAACTGTTGCAAATAATAGATTATAATCAGATTTAAGTGAAAACATTCTTAAAGATTGATATTCTCAATATGAAATAGTTTATGCGAAACAAGGGGAAATAGGATCACCAGAACAACGGTTAACAACAAACAAACCAAACAAACAAACAAACGCTTCAACTAAAAAAGTAAGACGGAAATTTAAAATTACGTCCAACCAACTAAACGGTTGAGAGGACCTCGCTCTTGACCCATTATTAAGCTCCAAACCAACCGTCATTAACGGATTCGAAGGGGAAAATGCATTTAAAATAAAAAAGACCTCGATAAATCAAAGCTATAAAGCTAACAAGGGTGTGTACAAATCACGATGGTAATGAAGGACACAAACCACACCCTAAAAAAACTATAAAATTGTCTTGCCAAAACCTCAGGTGTGTGCGCAGTCACAACAGGAATTCGTTAGGTTTTTACTCTGGACCAAGTCAAAGTAATCAAAGGTATAATTAAATGGACATGTTAACATGGAAACATTTCTATTAAAATTTAGAAAGCGAAAACAAGTGTTTGCGAATGCTTGAGTATTTCATGCCTCTTCACGTGTACGCCACCATAATGTTTCCGTGTTTATCGATCAGTAGCATCCTTTACGAATGTAAAACAAGATGCAACAACAATCAGCGTTATACGAGCTAGCGATATAATACATTATATGAGAAATGTTCTAATATTAAAGACGTATGTGAACAAGCTAACGAAAGTTTATCCCTTGACTGTTGTTAGGGATTAATATAATTTATCACCCCTTGTTGTGTAAGATAGAGATATTCCGAAGACTGGGACGAGGTTTACCGAGTCAGAGTAAAACAATCTCAGTCCGAGGGTGAAGATATCTTTGTTTTAAACAACCAGAGTACAAAAATGCAACCTGAATCATGCCTCCGATAAATATGATATCTATAAGAGGAAGGAGCCGAAACTCTGATTGATTCTTTTTCTCACACCTTTAACATTCTTAATATCAAGGCAATAACAAGACGTTGATTATATGATTTCAGGAAATCCAATGAACTTTCTTCTTTGATCTGCTGTTCTAACGTCATATCAATTGTTGACCTGACGTCATGTCATTGTCTGTAGCAGTAGCGCATGCTTATCCAACCCTAGGGATGGATAGACAATCTCGTATGGGTTCAAAAATGAGAAAACTTTGTCACAGGTATGACAAAATCCAGATAATACAAATTAGCAGGGAACCAATAGAATATAACATTTCAAAAGTTACGCAAAAGTCCAACTATCTGTCATAAAGAACGTTCCTATATGGGCTTCTTATCAATCATTCGATTTTAACGTACAGTTGGGTAATATTAATTTAAAATAGATAAGACGCAGATAAGCAAAGGCTAGCGAGCTAGATATTGTGACGTCATAATTACACAAGTTAACTGTAGGAGAACTGATGCAATAAACTAATTTTGTCATAAGGTTTGCTGGAAAAGATACAATTCATGTCGACGTCTAGAGGAAAATTTCATATGTATTTGCATTACTTACAACACGAGGAACCATTGGAAATAGTTCAGTTGCAAGGTGCCTTGCCATTGTCCAGCTTCCTGCCGGAGGTCTGTAAAATGTACTCGAAAACGAGGATCCTCTTTAAACTGAATATTTCCTTCTTCGTCTGCGATGTCAAAGGGCCACTTCATAATCATACAGCAATCTGATTTATGGGTTTCTAAACATAAATAAACCAGACATGATTTAAAAGTAACATTATGAAAAAATAATTTCTCTTTTTTTAATATCAAAAAGCTTAAACAAATTTCAAAATATGTTGACGATTTTAATAAGATTACAATACAAAAATGCAATCTGAAACATGCTTCCGATAAATATGATATTTATAAGAGAAAAGAGCCAAAACTCCATGTGAGATATATTTATGAACAACATTGTTGCTTTCCGTTGTGATTCATTGCATGCCAGGTCCCATTCATACAACTCCTTCATAATAATATCTTAAGTTTTATCAGTATTTTGTTATGACCTTATTAAAAAAAAGGTTTTTCCAAATGCTGAGTAGGAAGGTGTGTGTGCCGTTAACCGGTTTAACCACACCTTCAAGCATACACTACATTCTGGCGAATGGGGGCTTATTTGTATAATCTTACACTTGTTCTATATATAAACATAATGTATGAAGTTGAATACGTTACCTTTCTTTTCATAAATTTCACCATTCTGTTCTTCCCTGGAATATATTAAAACGCAAAATTCGTATATCCATACTTAATTAACAATATCAACAAATGCAATGGTTATGAGTGAAAAAAGTTTTTTACCAACTTTTTTTAATCGAATATCTGTTTAATGACCTTTTGCAATAAACACAGTTTCGATCAGGTAAAATTTTTCAATCTAAATTTTGATAATTTTATCTTTATGGCAATAATATATTTTTGAATACTTTTGAAGTTTTTTCCCTTTTCCTTGGTCATGACTTCGTCTGATTCAGATGATTTTCTTTCTAACTATCTCGCAAAATTTCATGGTTCTTTTGTGTTTTCCACCTTAGATATAACTATGGAATGCCTTTTAAGCTGTTTTCCATATAAAAAATTATTTCATTAATCAAGTATATTGTAAAAATTCCGTATTGATAAATATAAGTTCACTTAAAAATATGAGCAACAGTAAAGTAAAATAGAACAAGCTGTTCTCAGAAAGAGAACAGAACACTTACTTTGTGAATACCGTCATTTCCACATTAAGCCATCTCATTGGTTTTATTAAAAAAGCATATGGAGCGACTACAAAGAATCAACATTCATTATATTAAATATCTAAACATAAATATTTACAAACTGAAACAATCCTCCAAGTGATTATATATTATATATTATATAAAAAAGACGAAAAAACAATTTTCTTTGAGGGAGGACTGCGTCTAAAATTGCAGTTCTAGCTACAAGTCCGTCAACAGACGCTCAATAGACAAAAATACAAACATTGTACGATTAACAATAACCCGATCATATCTTCTATTTCTACAATAAAATGGAGAAAAATTGCTCTTAAAATCGAACAATTTGTGTAGCATTTTTTCTATATACCGCCTCTTATAGGCATAACCATTGTCATTGCAAACCTTTCATCAATATTACAATTGATTACAGTTTATGTGGTAGTCCATGTAAAGACGCTGACCATTTCCTGCTGCACTGCCCAAACTATGCCCAACTGAGGAACTTCATGTTTTATGAAATCCAAATTATTGATATAAACCTTGCCCCCAATCGCGAATTACTATTATATGGTTCGCCAGATATGGACGATGCAAACAATATAAGAGTATGCAATGCAGTCCAATATTTCATCGAACACTCAGGAAGATTCAGGTAGACAGCATACATGCACGAAACTATATATATGTATATTAATTTGTATTATTTGCCATCATGTGTTTATTTTATGTTTTTGTTAATTATTTCTTTAATGAGAAGACCTAGTAATTAAGTTGAAATAACTTGTGTCTGATCCTTTTGCTGTATTAAGCTTGGCAATAAAATATGTTTAAACTAAAAATAAATAAATACATCCTGGAAGCATTTAGTTAGAGAGTATGGTCACATAATTAATTCATGGATGTTTGAATGTTTGGATAGAGAGTATCTCGGATCTTTCAAGCATTTAGTTAGAGAGTATTGTCAGAGGATAAATAAATACATGCTAGAAGCATTTAGTTAGAGAGTTGTGTCACATAATAAATACATGGGTTTTTGAAGAGTATCTCGGATGTTTCAAGTATTTTGTTAAAGAGTTTTGTCATATAAATACACGGATGTTTGAAGCATTTCGTTAGATAGTAGAGAGTAAGGTTTGGGAAAACACCTGAAATTTATTCGACGCAATGTACTGCCGCAAGATGTCGTATAGTTTTTTATGTATTGAAAACATGATATCAAATACAATAGTTTTCTTCCATTTTCGAATATTATTTATTTCTTGCTAACGATGTAGATTAAACACATCGTTGACATTCAGTTATATCAAAGACAATATGTAACAAATTTACAATGGTCATTTTAGGAATTGTCTCTACAAGTCTAAAAGCAAGAACAATTACCATATGGAAGTTGCAATTTTCAGCGGAACTAGATGTTATTGTAATAAAAGGGATATTTTTGATTCCATGTATTACATGAAATGGAACGAAAATCGAGAGCCAAAACAGTATTGAGTTTTGAATATAAACTTTTTTTCTCAGTGGATCATTGTCATTCAGAATCAACTCGTAATTTAGAAATATTCACCGGTGGTAGTTTTGCACAGACTAGTTCCGAATGTCGTCAAACTTGAAAATTGTTCAAAAGTACCTTAAAGCACTCTACCGAATACACATAATTAAGTTTTACACATTCAAATAATTTTAACTACAAGTTTGTGATAACGCAATGTTATCGAAAACCAGTAGTGGCCACCAAAAAAATTGAAACTCGATAATGATATTATTCGTTAACGGAGAAATGTGAAAAAATAAACGGCAATAATTATGAAGTACATATATGTATAAAAAACAATTGGATGAATAAACGGGGTATTTTTTAAATTGCTGTAATTAATTTCCAAATATAATCAAGACAAGTTTACTGTATGATGGATAGTGTGTGCAATGACAGATTATAACGATTTAACAAAGTGCAAAGACATTGCATATTTTATCTTCTCTGTGTTGCCCAATACTGCCTTTTTGCTTAATCCATATATTATTAGTAAAAGAAAAATACACGTTTAAACAAAAAAGATTGACATACCATTAATCAAGATTCTGTTACGTCACAAATGTCACATAGGGGCAAACAAATTAAACGTTCCGAAGCATAATCGGTACAAAAACATCCCAAAGTTTGTTTTTCAGAAGATATGTCGGGGACATTCTCGTATCACTGATTACGACAATACGTACTTCAACTTTGGAGAGAAAAAAATATCTCTGTACAAATGACAAACCTTTGGTCTAAATAATCAGATCTTTGGTATAAAATGTGGCTGATTAAAATCTCGTACACACAATCAAAAACAATTATATTTTTAGATGAAGTGGATATTTTAAAACCTAATCTTGGTTTTGAGCTAGTTACCGCGAAGTCCATTATAAACGGTGTTGTCAAAGGCTGACCAAAGGAGAGCCCTCGTTTAAATATTTGTTTTATTTTAGCTTTTTGTTTTTACAGTTTTTGGCCTTTAATTTATTTATTGACTGTTGTTCTTTTGGGTCGAGTCTCATTTACAACAGAGACACAGTTTGTATCAATCGATTTAGACGTTTTCTTTATTATACACCTGTTTCCGTTTTCTTTATTATACACACGTGTCCTATTTGATAATGTTAAGCAGTAGACAGACATCGATTCTTCACTTGTGTTTTCTATTTGTTTTATAATTTATCAAAGCTTAGATATTGCACTTCAATTACCAAACCTTATGAGTTTTTAATATGTTCAAATCTTATCAAAGAATTCATGCACTGTCCTTCATTATTCAATAATTAAAGTTGTATTGCCATTGGTTAAAGAAAAAGCAAAATGAACCAATGAGATACAAGATTACTTTAAAAGTACTTCTTGTTAATAATCAAGTGTTTGCGTACACCGAAAACGGAGCCGGAAGTCCTAGCGTGTAAGGAACTATTAATTATTTTTTGAAAAAGGAATGAGCAAATCCTGGTTACTTAACAAAGCAAGTTTGTTTTTTCTTTGTTTCATCTCGCTTCTATTTCCACAGTTGTTAAACAATGTACTCTTGGGAGTATCAATTGCATCGATTGGTTAATTTTTTTGAACATGTCATGCTCTATTCTATGCACGAAGTTGAATTTGTCACGTTTCCCTCAATAGCATATCAATAATCAATACCTACCATCTCACTAGAACATACGACCTTTCGTTTTCCTAAGGTGTTATTTATCATTGAAATTTTTCGTAATTTTGTGGCTAAATGTTTTTTATTCAAAGTCTTTTTTTCAGATAGAACCTTTTTTTCTTTGTTGCATATGATGTTCAAATGAAGGCTTTAAAATCAGTAACATCGATTTCCATTTCAGAACAAAAAGACCAAAAGTTTTTTTATTAGTTTAAATTCAGCTTATTTTACAGCGCAATTGGTATTAAATAAAACACTTTTTGGATAATTTCTGCACATTTGTCTGTGACATCGATGACACGTGCATGTTTTGCATACGACATTTGCAGACGACAGAACACTTGGTCGTTTGCTGCTCCCTTCTTATGCCTAGACTACCCAATGTCAGTTATAGATCTATTTCTGATTGTACTCCACAAATTGACAAATCACATATTACGTCTTGAAAACTATGAATGAAATAATACAACACCACCGACGACTTGTTTGCACAAAGTTATGCGCACCTTTGGTAAATTACTTCCGCCGCTTTGATTCGGAACAACGCCATGAAAAACACAGTGTCGTCTTTTACCATGCGAGTAACTAATAAGAATTAATTTAGTCTTGGCCGATGCCGGTAAAAACCACTACATTTTTATCATTCTCATTCACGTCCGTTTTACTAATTTGTTTGCGAGACTTGTAGTGAAGCGTTGTAGACAAAACACGAGGTCAAATTACACGGTGTTCTCACGATATTACTATACAGTTGGCACGTATGATACCAGTATCTTTGTTTTCAACGACTAGCATTTTTTCATGAAATAATTTATTAATTTATACTTCTCATCAATTCTTTTAATCCTCCTCGCTCCCTTGTGCTTGACAACTTATCGCTGTACTGGGTTTAAGTGCCTCGATGATCTTGAAACTAAAGTATGGTTGATGAGTTTATTTTCTAGTACGGACATTGAAGTCCGACAGGTTGAAGGCAGGCTCCTTTCCGGTTGATCGAATTCTGTAGAGAAGCGAAAGTTGGAACCTCTGTGTGGAGATTGGGTTGAATAGTAGAGATCAGATATGAGATGTGCACGTCCTTTGGAGGGGGACGCCAAGATAGCAGTCCTATGTGCAGTGATTTGTAACCCCTCTAGCTCGATAAGGTACCTATGACAAGACAAGAGTAGGCGGTAATGCTATAAAATAGCATTAAGATTTATTCTTTACTTTCTCTTATTGATTTGCTTTCGTTCAAGTCGCCGTGTCATATCGCTTGAATTGTCTTCTTTATTCTTTTATCGCATTATCAGTGAAAGATTCTGGAAGAGACGTTAAACCCTAGTTAAATAAACAAACAAATTGACCCTTCTTCACTTTCCAACCTGTGCAAACAACTTCCGTTCTATTCCGTTATAGAGATGTGATGCAAATCCTACCGGCTGCTCTCTCTCTCTCTCTCTCTCTCTCTCTCTCGTTGTGGTGTGTGTGTGTGTGTGTGTGTGTGTGTGTGTGTGTGTGTGTGTGTGTTTCTTTATCTATCCCTTGGTTAGTTTCGAACACAAATCTCCTAAATTTACAAGTGAATAATAAGAATAAATGAATGTGTCAGGGAGTGCACAGAACTGCATCACGGTGTTCTGTTTATTGTACTGATGAACCATTCGTTCTTGTTTGTATAGTCTCAATGTCAAAATAATGCATGTCCGTTAGATAAGCCGTGTGATGCCGTCATTACATGTCAGAAAGTATACAGACAAATGCACTCTCAAATTTCTCTTAAACACGTGTCTGCTGTTGTATATAAAACAAAATATTTATATGAAGGTATAACTTAACAAAAAAATTCAACGAAATATGCATGTAGTGATGAAAACAGTAGTCCGTTTCTTATACTTGATCTTACGATAGAGCACTAAAGCAGCATTGTTTTAACTCACAAGATTTTTGTTTAGATGAGATATTCTGATCATTCTTCGTCCGTTGTCGTTTATCGTCCGTCTGTCCGACCATTACTTTGTTCATATCGCCTTTTCTCCATAACTGTCATAGGTAGCATTGTGAAACGTTCATATATTGCATTCTAAGAACTTGTATTCAGTCTTAAACATAATAAAGGTCCGCCAGATTTCCTTAAAAATGGTAAAGCTACAGACATTGGGTTTAAATTCCAAAGATACATAATTTGTTTTAAAATGAACAATGAATTTAAACGAGACCCATCTTACCTCTTTTAAAGATCAATTGCGTTCTAAATAATTTTTTGAAGTTTAAATTGGTATTCCAACACAACATCTACCTCTTCAAAATGACTGAATGGAAAAATGAAATTGCAAATAGTAAATGGAAAAAGGATGGCGAGAGCATGAAAGCAATAGATTTATTATACTACAACAACCCGACGTGAATGAAATCTTTTTTCTTGTTCGCAAGTGAACCTATAATTCATGTACTACAGCACAAACAAGCGTCTTGTTCCTATATCGCGTATGATATGTTTGAAAACTTCCAAGTTTTACACCTGGCATATCAGTCGCCACATCACTAAGGTAAACAAACTTACGTAACTACCGCCGACAGAGAGATAGCAGAACAACTAAACAATACCACCGGTGGTGCAACTCTATCTGTTTAGAACATCGCCCCTCTTTGACATAAGATATCAATAGCTATGCTAAAATTAATTGACACCTAAAGGTCTAATGGACCACGCCCGTGAGAGTTGTAATGGAGGAACACACCCAGGGGATAGGTCAAGGTCACTAGCCTATAGTTGATTCTGAAGTGTCAGCGGGAAGGTAACATTACGTCAACTTTGATAGGAGGTGTAAATTGGATGTATCATATTAATTGAATGGTGTATTTATTGTCGTTTACAGAATTGATATCTAAAGTTACCCTGCTTAGTTGAATTGTAAATAGGCGACATGTATGTTGGTGACTTTGAGACGGGAACAATATATGCAAGGTCAACGATAATGCACTTCTATACTAAGGAACGCTTTATGGATTGCCTTCAGGTCGTCGTTAAAACGTCGAATCTATACGCACGAGTACAAAAGTAAATATATATATATATATATGCTTAATAATTTAAAAGTCATTGAAAACTTGACCAATATCCATTTCCCAGCTTTCTTGATGCGATGTTCTCCATTGAAGCGCATTTAATTTAATGTAATTTATGTAAATAAAAAAATAACACAGCAGTAGCTCAGTTGGTAGACCGTTTATTTTGTGTGCTTTGACCTTGCTGCTACAGCAGAGTGTAGTTTACATATTATTGACCTTGCTGCTACAGCAGAGTGTAGTTTACGTATCATTGACCTTGCTGCTACAGCTGAGTGTAGTTTACGTATCATTGACCTTGCTGCTACAGCGGAGTGTAGTTTACGTATCATTGACCTTGCTGCTACAGCAGAGTGTAGTTTACGTATCATTGACCTTGCTGCTACAGCAGAGTGTAGTTTACGTATCATTGACCTTGCTGCTACAGC
>JAUMGZ010163202.1:0-15968 GCA_032359645.1 Pododesmus macrochisma
ACTTTTGGGCATGGAGAACCAAGTTTGTTCAAGGCGTGACCCTAGGGTCAAAAGTATACAAATGCCAATCCAGATGGTCGTTAAGGCCCGATGGGCCTCTTGTTTGCATTTACTCTTTCGTCACCGTAACTGTTACAAATGCTTCTTTTTAGTCCACCTAGACCAAAGGTCCAAGGTGAACTTTTCCTATACAAATCCCGTCCGTCGTTAAGTTTTCACATTTTCGACTTCTTCTCCCAAACTACTGGACCCATTTCATCCAAACTTGGTAGGACGTATCCATAGGGGAAGGGGATTCAGATTTGTTCAAATGAAGGGGCTCGGCCCCCAGAGGGCGACAATAGGAGGGGAATTTGACAAAAAAAATAAAATCTTTCAAAAAAAACTAGAAGGCCTAGAGCTTAATGTTTTGGTATGTAGTAGGTAGATACTTTAGGGCATGGATAACCAAGTTTGTTCAAGGCTTGACCCTGAGGTCAAAAAAAGGTTACGCGTTTTGGATCAAAGTTCAACCAGATGGACGTTAAGGCCAACTGTGTCTCTTGTTTAATAGAAGTTCGTGATGTTTACATTTCTAGTTAATAAATGTACATCTGGTTGATTTTTCTGTGTGCGTCCAACATAACATAATCACATTACAAAGCAATGTTATTCCATCTGTGTCATAATACAAGATAAAGATCACAAAGGTCAAATTTATTATCTTTTCAACAGTGGATGTTTATGATAATATTATGAAGCAATATGTAGGGTTTGACTACGTGAATGAAGGTGAATGTCACAGAGCTCAAATGGCATATAATCTAAATAGTAAACATTATATTATAACATTATGAAGTATTATTAATTGCAAAGTCAAGGTCATGGAGGCTATTTGCAGCCTATTAAACTCACTGGGCCTCTTGTTAGTATTTTCCATGGTTGTCGGTTCCCAAATGTGTATATCTTTCTACAAATGACATGTTATGATGTGGTTTAACCTAGGTGCCTCATAGTATGGGTGATTTCTACTCCTTGCTTTCCGATGCCTGTCTGTGTCTTTTCCTCCACATGGCTGTACATTTGTCAAGGACTTGTGTAGATTTTGAAGGTTTGCCTTTTTCTTCTGATAAAATATCATTCAGGATATCATTAGTATTGGTCCCTTCTGTAAATGGCAAAGAAAATCTAGCATCATACGCCTTCAGAAGATAAATCATTAGTATTCTGATGTGAAGAAATTTCAGCACATTGGCACAAGGATCACCAAGTGCCAATTCAAATTCATCCATAGCTTTCTGAATGGGTGTATTGCCGTTCTCGTTCGCCTTATTGACATCTGCTCCAATTGCCAAGAGAAGCCGCATGCAATAGACTCTGTACTGCATACAAGTTGGCGCATCATCCTGGTTACATTCAGTCAGTAGATGTAAAGCTGTTCTACCACACTGATCTTGTGCGTTTACATCGTCCACGTGGTTTAGTAAAGTGCTGACCGTTTTAACGGAATCCTCATTCATCTGTTTACACGCACAATGAAGCGCGTTGCTGCCTCCAAGTCTTGCATTTGGGTCATGGCCAAGATTTAGAAGCAACTCGACCATCTCTGAGACTCTATGCTTTCCTTCCGTAACGCAAACGTGGATCCAGCAACTGTTAATTTCGCTTGGTTTTGTTTCGCTCAACAAGTTCACAAGTGCATGCAGGAAGTCCACAATGGTATCTGCCTGATATGAAGTCTTCAAACATTGCACAGCAATGTGTAAAGGTGTCGCACCTTCACGATTTTTGTGGTCTAGACGAATTCTGTTTCTGTGAAGAAGATAAAGAACATGAAGAATATCTCCTTTGAGCCTTGCGCATTCCTTAACAGACGATATCATACAGTGTAGAGAGTTGTTCCCGTCATCATCAGTTTGGTTCACATCAGCCCCTTCCTCAAGAAGAAACTTAATGACATAATACCTTGATTGCTTGTGAGAACATGCCCACAGGAGTGGCAGCGCTCCCTCTGTAAATAAGTCTATCAGGTTTTCTTCTAAAAGTATCCTTAAACACTCTTTTACAAGTTTGTCTTGGCCCATTTGGTCTTCAAGAATTTGCTGCAGCATATGCCCATCACTTCTTGAATGTTTACTGTTCATAGGTTGACCAACAGACAATAGAAAGCGAATAACAGCAATGGTTTGTTCGTCAATTGCACGTGTTTCCAGGACCTTCATGATAAAGTTAATGTTCAGCTTTGTTCTTGTGTCCTTTTGCCTCAATAAAAACTCAACAGCTTTTGGTGATCCAGCAATTGCAGCAAAGATTTCGAAAATCATCTCCATACTTGTGCACTTTCCGTCACCCGTCATTAATCGATGAATTTGTTCATTTTCAACATCTGTTGGCTGTAATGTGTTCGCAACAGATGCCAATTTTTCGCTGACACTCCTATGTAAACTAGACATCACATCCCAAGAATTCTGATTATACCTATGCACCAAACAAACCTTAACTACAAAAAGGATAGTTTCATCATTTAGAGATACACCGGTTTTTTCTATCACGTGTATAAGTGTCTGAATATTTGGAAAGTATTTTGTCAGCGGTGAACTTTGATCAATTGGTGTTTGCAAAACAGAACTTATATCGATGGATGCACCTTTTGCTAAAAGCATATCTACAATAGCAAATATTTCGTTTTGTTTAGAACATTCTTCTCTTGAAAACAACATTGCGAAAACGGTTTCATTGTCAATCGTTTTGGCATTCGGGTCTACACCAGTGGCTTTATGTTCAAGAAGTATTGAGGATATATCACTACTTACAGAGCAAGTACATTTCATCAATACGTGGAGTGCATTTTCATCTCTGGTATTTGTTACACGAGGGTCTGCTCCTTTCTCCATTAACAGTTCTACCAATTTTATCCTCTCAGTATTTGTTAAACCTGAATCCTTGGCACAAGAAGAGCAAGCAATGTGTAAACATGTGTTTCCGCTGTCATCTTCTGGTTGGTTGATCTCTCTCTCTATTTTAATGACGTATTTTTCAAGAAGTTTGTATTTATCAATAAAGTTCTCTCTTGCTGTCAATATTGATTTAAATGTGGCGTTCTTCTCATCATCACCATTAGCTTCGAATCTTTGGTTATCAGGTTTGGGGATAGGTTTACAGTCACCATTTTCATTCTTTGAAATGTGATGAATGTCAGATAATGATTTCCCTTTATTTGTTACAACAGAGGTTCTCTGGTCGCCTATTGGATCGCCAATTAGCGGTGAATCGATATTATCACAAGCTTTCAGTAATATTTCCTTGAACTTGTCTTTGTTCTGACAATCACTCTGGTAGAGGATTTCTATTGCGTTTTGTCCATCTTGTCCTTTTTGCAATATTAATGTGTCATTTAGCTCCTCTCCTGGAATTTCACCAATACACTTTGACATTTTGCATTCTGTATTGAATTCTCTGCAACGGCATCTGCATGCTTTGTGTAGCACTGTATCCTCATTTTCGGGTAATATCTTAGTTTCTTCGTCAAAACTTGATACACATTCACAACTGTCACATCTGCTAAACAGGGCACAGTCATCGCAGTTATAGAACTGTCTGAGTTTAGAGGGACAACACTTTTCACCACCTAAGGAAATGAGTTTTGTTTCTATAACTTGTGGCATTTTATGTTCTAAAGCATGTAGCAAAGACGCTGTCGCTTGTAAGCGTATCCACATTGGGTCTCTGTTTACTAGATAATTGAGAATAACTGGTCGGGTTACTAGCGACCTTAGTAACGGTTGAACGTTGTAAAACGATGCCCAGTATAAGAAAGATCCGTTGAACGTGTCGCCGGACTTCATATAACCCTCTTGGGTTTGCAATATACGACTCTTGTATTCAGATGTTTCTATTTCATAGAGGAACACGTTGACGACTTCCTGGTGATGAAGAGAGGGATGATTGCACACAATCTTAACATTCCCCTTCAGAAGCTCCGCAATAAATCTTCTTGATAATGCAGTAAAATGCATGCTGCTCAGGACGACAATACCAAATTGATTTGAAAATTCGTTTTGTTTTGTCCTGAGAACATTACAAACAACAGCAAATGGAAAGTGGTCTAAAGCTATGGAAATATAGTTTTCTACACAAACCTTCTGCACTGCTTGTTCAATCATGTTATTCTTAAATCTAATCGAGCCGTTGAAGCACACGTTGAGATATATCTTATCTACTTTCAATGCTGCGTCAACCATTGTGGAAAAACTCGGAGGATTAGTACCCAAACAACGCGACAAAATGTTCATAAGTTTAACTTGTTGTATATGATAATTCAGCTCCCCTTTCCCAAAAATCAACATCAGAAATATACCGAGTAATGCTTGATCCTGGGTAAGCATTTGCAAAATGTCTTCTTTCATACGCGGCAATGGGGTTTTGAAAAATTCGATTCCAACGCGTGACCTCATTCCTCTGTTCGAAACATAGTAATCTACATAAGATGGGAAACCGTCTAAACCCTTCGACAATGAACTCATTATTTCTTTCGGTGTTGGTTTGTCATGGATCTGTAGACGCTCTAAGTGTTTTTCAATAATTTGCAACTTTTCTTTTCTTGGCAAGGAATCGCTTTCACATCCCACTATGCTGCCTGCCATTTCATCCTCTATCGTCTTTTCCTGTTTCAGAAAATAACGTCTGATAGTGCAAACTACGCAGTTGCGTTCAAGCCACTCCTTGAATTGAGGTTTACGGTGAAAGTCCAATATGTCATCAAGTCTGTCTTTGTCAAAATGCATTTTTCCACAAGCATCGTCCAAGTAGTAAATGACGTTAATGTCAGTTTGGGATATTTCAGAAATTTCACGAATTAACTTACAGCGCCAGCCCAATTCTACCTTTTCTAGACAGAGCTGCTTTGCCAGGTAGGTTTTACCATCACCTAGGTAGCCTGTAATTACCAAAAAATGCTTACTTTGGAGAATTGCTTTTGCTTTTCTGTAGGCTTCTGTTTCTACAAAATATTTCAATTCTTCTTTCAGACACTGGTGGTTTTCTGAAAAACACGATATAAGAGGGTATTAACGCTTTTGATTTTAAACTATTTTATCCGATGATTTTGGTCTTATTAGTCTTAGTATGTTGATACAATGACATGGATATTTTATGTTCTAAAGGATGATCGTTACTGGGGAAGAAAATGCTACATATTGGCTAATTTTCAAAAAATAAGTCAATTGACATAAGTCATTGCAAATTAAGGATAGGTCAATGTCTTGTTAGTCCATCTGGACCAAAGGTCCAAGGTGGACTTTTCTCAAACAAATCCCGTACGTCTTCGTCCGTCTGTATGTCCGTCGTATAAACTTTTCACATTTTCGACTGCTCCTAAACGACTCGAACAATTTCATCCAAACTTGGTAGAAAGTATCCCTATGAGAAGGGGACTCAGATTTGTTCAAAAGAATCGACTCGGCACCCAGGGGGTGCCAAAGGTGGAAAAAATTGACATCATTTAAAAAATCTTCTTATAAACAAAAAGGCCTAGAACTTAATGCTTTGGTATGTTGTTACGTAAGGGTGTGACCCTGGGGTAAAAATAGATTACGCGTTTTTGAGTCAAAGTTCAACACTATAGCAAATATGTTAACTATTCATATTTTTGACTTCTCCTAAACCACTTGAACAATTTCATTCAAACTTGGTAGGGAGTATTCTTAGTGGAAGGGGATTCAAATGTATCCAAATGAAGGGACTCGGCAAACAGGGGGCTCCACTAGAGGGGCCAAAGGGGGGGGGGGGCATTTGGTGACAACTGAAAAACCTTTTAATAATAAATTAGAAGGCCTAGAGTTTAATGTTTTTGATATGTAGAAACTTTGGGGCATGGAGAACAAATTTATTAAAGGCATGGCCCTGGAGTCAAAAATAGAATACGTGTTTGGGGGTAAAATTTCAACACTATAGCCAATAAGTTAACTATTCACATTTTCGACTTCTTCTCCTAAACCACTTGACCAATTTCATCCAAACTTGGTAGAAAGTATCCCTAGAGTAAGGGAATTCAGATTTGTTCAAAAGAAAGGGTTCGTCCCCTAAAAGTTTCAAAAATCTTTTAAAGTAGATGGCCTAGAGCTTAATGATTTGGTATGTAGTCACTTTAATCCATGGCAAGTTTGTTTAAAGCGTGACCCTGGGGTTAAAAATATTTGCATTTCGGGGTCAATGTTCAACACTATATATATATAGAAAACGTGATAATTTTTCACATTTTCTTCTTCTTGTCCAATACTATTGGACCAATACCATCGAAACTTTGTAGATGTCATCCTTGGGGGAAGGGGGTTCAGATTTGTTCAAATGAAGAGACACGGCACCAGGGAGGGTCGCTTGGGTACCCAAATTAGAAAATCTGACCCAAAAAAATCTTATGAACTAGAATGCCTAGTGTTTAATGCTTCAGGGCATGGATTGTTTTGCTCAAGCAATATATATACTCATGTAAATTTGAAGGTAAGACACTAAGTTCGGAGGCTTTTACATACAAGATTAAAGCTTATTATACCCGCACTTTTCGAAGAAAATTCTGGTATAATGTGAAGCACTCCGTCTGTCCTTCCGACTCCGTCATTTGGCCTGGGTGCTTGTCAGAGGAACTCCTCCTAGACGGAGGAAGGAATTTCAGCAAAACTTGGTTGTATGTTAGAGTATATAATGTAGATGTGCATATAAGCTTCGGATTTTTTAATAAAGCAATTTTTAGCCAAAATTGTCCAAAAAAGGGTAAATTGAGAAAATTCTATAACTTTCTTAAAAAATAATTTTTTCTTTCAAATATATGGTACGCAGTTTCCTTTAGGAATCTTATTGAATATATTAGACGCGTTTTAGAGCAAATGGCCGGTTTTGAAGGGTTTTTTGTCAAACTTATGGAAAATGTTTAAAGAATGGGTTTTTTAGAATTAACTCTTGTCACAGGAACTCCTCCTAGACGGAGGAAGTAATTTCAACAAAACTTGTTTGGATGTTAGAGTATATGATGTAGATTTGCATATCAGCTTTGGGTTTTTGATTTGAGCAATTTTAGGGAGAAACAGCAAAAATGTCCAAAAAAAACTTGTTATTTAGAGAAATTGTTATAACTTCTTAAAAAAAAATATTTTTCTAATATTTTGTATGCTTTTATTGTAAGACTAATGAAAAATGTTTAAAGAATGGGTTTGTTTGATAACTAATTCTTGTCACAAGAACCCCTCCTAGACGGATGAAGGACCTTCAACAAAACATGGTTGGATGTTAGAGTATATGATGTAGATATGCATATCAGCTTCGTATTATTGATTTGAGCTTTTTTTAGGGGAAAACAGCACAACATGTATAAAAAGAGCTTGTCATTTTGAGAAATTATTATTACTTTTTTATTTTTTTCGAATATCATTGCGCATGCTTGTTTGGGATGCTGAGTGGGGGCATATGCATATCTGTCATTGCGTACATCTAGTTTTAATTTAGAAAAATTTAGAAAAATATTTTAACAAAAACAGGAGCATTAGTTTTTCAATAGATGGTTGAAATGGCAGACTTTATTGATCCTTCCCTAGTTCCAGGTGAATCTTAAAATGTTCTCTGATGGTATACCCCCATGTAAGAGAGTCATACAAAAAGTCAAGTTTAATACAATTTATCATATCTGGCATAGGATTTTTGTTTTTGTTGTTGTGGACTTTTCTCATACAAACCCCGTCTGTCGGAAACTTTTGCTTTTAACGACATCTCCTCTGAAACTGCTGGACAAATTTCAACCAAATTTAGCAGGAAGTATCCTTGGGGAAAGAGGATTCAAGATTGTACAAATTTAGTCTCTGATCCCCCCTCCCAGAGGACAGGTGGGCCTCTAAAAGACATCTCCTGGGAGACTACTGGGCAGATTTCAACCACATTTGGCAGGAAACATCCTTAGGATAAGGGGATTCAAGATTGCACAAATGAAGTTTGTAACATCCCCCCGGACACAGGTGGGCGGGCGACATTATGCCTTTAACGACATCTCCTCTGAAACTACTGGGCAGATTTCAACCAAATCTGGCAGAAAACATCCTTAGGGTAAGGGGATTCAAGAGTGTACAAATGAAATTTCTAAACCCCCTCCCCGGGACAGGTGGGCGGGCGAAAAGGGGTAATTTTGACATTATGCCTTTAACGACATCACCTCTTAAACTACTGGGCACATTTCAAACAAATCTGGCAGGAAGCATCTTTAGGGGAAAGGGAACTCAAGATTATATAATTGAAGTCACTGACACCCAAGGGGATAGGTAGTTGGGCCAAAAAGGGGTAAATTTTACAGTATGCTTTTAAACAACATCTCTTCTGAAACTACTGTGCAGATTTCAACCAAATTTAGCAGAAAGTATCCTTAGGGGGAAGGGAATTCAAAATTGTATAAATGAAGTTACTGACCCCCTCCCAGGGCATAGGTGGGTGGGACCAAAAGGGTTAAATTCAAACAACATCTCTAAAACTACTGGGCAGATTTCAACCAGATGGACGTTAATGCCCAATGGACCGCTTGTTTTTGTTATGTACTTGTGTATGTTCGTTAAAATGGTATATTGATAGTGTACATGTATATGCTAAATACTATAAATATGTTAGATGCTTCACGACATATTGTATTTTGTTCTGGTAGTCAAACATTTTTTATATTTTTCGAATTGTGTTGTATAAATCCATAAACTGTATTCGTTTCACGTGTATAAATGATCTTTATGTCAAAACTAGGATCTCACTTGATGGTGGCACTTCTGTTTGAAGGGTGGTTTCTGTGTCAGCAGTTGGTTTTGTATGTAGATAAGTTTTGTGGCCGATGTTTTGGTCATGTGAACGAACAGTGATAGATATTTTCTGCAAATTCATGTTGGTGGTTTTTTTTATGAGGAATGGGTCGCTGTCTGGTGGGAACCAGTTTTTGTATCCAAAATAACATAAAACATTGTCACATTATTTGTTTACGACTTTAGTCATTCAATGCATTATACATGATTGTTTTTATTCAATTAGTGAAATGTACATCACAGTTTCTAAAATACTTTATATTTGTTTATATCACTACTTATCATATTGTTGTACTCTGTTACAGTGTGGCATGTTTAGCATATTGTCCTGGTATGTATGTTTGTATGTACTATCTTTGTTGAAAATGAAATAACAAAATTTAATAGAAAAAAAAACAAAAAAAACTTCAGGGCATGGAGAACCAATTTGACTTTGATCAAAGCATGGCCCGAGTGTCAAAATTATTCTAATGACAAAAATTTACATATAGGCCTATTTAATACAGATGGGTGTTAAGGCCCAATGGGCCTCACGTTTTTATATATTAGCGTTTTAATTTTTGCGGGAAAAGTATTCCTCTAGATTTAGGTAATTGTATTGTCGCCACCAGGATTCTACAGTCCTCATATCGCAATTTGAAGACCGTTGCCTCGTAGCCGAACCTAGAAAACGGGACGAGGGCATTTCAAACAAAGTGTTGGTTTATAGATATATATATATATTTTTATTATTCTTTTTACATTTTATACATACAGATACAAAACATATTACAAATAATACAAAGATGTAAAATAAAAATAATAATTGACAAACATCGAAACAATTACAAAGACAAAATGAAGCTTCAAGCTTTTTAAGAAAAGTATCATATTACTGTAAGTTTTTAAAATGAATGATAGCTTATATATATTAGTGGCATGTTTCAGTTTGCAATTTTGCATTTTAATTCTAAATTGTTGTGCTTATCTGATAAACATTTCGCTCTCCCTTATTATTTGATTTACTCTATCAGTCGCTTTACTTCAAAAGTCATTTAAAATATGTTTCTTAAATAGTAAAATAATAATAATAATACATATATGTACCTAGTTCGGCATAAGTAAGCTGATAGATGTACTCCGAGTACGACATGCATAATCTACATAATAAACTCCGTAAAAATAGCACAAAATAATTTAAATAATATACTCAGTTAAAACAGTGGAACATAGGTAATGTACTTTAGATACTCAATCAAAATTAAAAAGTGAACCGTTTTGATTGGCCTAGGTTTTCAACAATAATATTCAGATTTATGAGTGACTTTGAATCTTCATTACCAATGCATTAGTTGATAACTTACCTGAGCCCTTTTCAATGAGGCGCCTATTCCCTCCTTCCTGGTCAATCAAAGGACCCATATTGCAGTGGTCACCTACTTGAATGTAGATTTCTGCAAAATACCAAAAACGTATCACTGTATTTTTCATTGCTGGATAAAATGTTGCTTGCGTCAATAAATTCTCATTATTACTGCTACATGGAAGAAGTGCTTGACGAATAATATGTCAATTGTTTTAAAATTGTTACACGTACTACCAAACAATAACTAAACAAAGGTACCTATATTGGTTTTCAAACCTGTCGCTCATGCGATTCGATTTTATATTTATCATATTTATTATATTTAACAAACAATAAATAGCACCACATCGCATTAATCTATATATTTCAACTTGGCCGAACGTACATAGACATTGATTTATGGGCTCAGAAAGAATAAAAAACAGAACAAAAGAAACAAGAGGCCCATGGGCCTTAACGGTCACCTGAAATTGCAGTTTGTCAATGTAGATTAATAAATGGCCATGTTAAGATTTGACTCCTGGATGTTGATTGATCGATGGATCCGACCTTAACTTTTCGGAACAGCTATAGTAATATGCGGACGGCATAATGTTTGGTCAAATTTGGCCAAGAGGCTGAGTATAAATTAGCTTGAATACATTTAAATAGAAGTGCTCAGAGGTATAACTATTGTAGGACACTGAATAGGAAACAACAAGTCAAAGCTAGCAGGCCCTCAAAATATTCTTCGCATTATTTTCTGCAACTGCCTAATGCACATGTGTAAACAAAAAGTCTATCTTTTCAAGAAAATGTGCATGTTCAGTCTTCCAAAGTGTCAGTGACCTTGACCTTTAATCCCATGACCTTGAAACGTTGTCAAAATATTCTTCAATTTATATCCTACAACTCTGTATATACAAAAAGTCTACCGTTTTTGAGAAAATTGAAATTATAAGGCTTAAGAAGTATCGGTGACCTTGACCTTTGACAGCTGCAACCTTGAAACTTTATCAAAATATTCCTAACATTATTTTCTACAACTATCTAATACATATGTATATACAAAAAGTCTGTCATTTTGAAGAAAATTTACGTTTGCAGCCTACTGAAGTGTCGGTGACCTTGACCTTGGCTCAATGACCTTGAAACGTTGACACCAATGTGGCCCGGGTTCGATACGCGGTGTCGTAAGTGGGATGATACGGGATTGCCAACCTGAACACGTGGGTTTCCTCCGGGCACTCCGGTTTCTTCCCACGGAAATAATCCATTCGCGCTACCATCCGTGCCAACGAGAGAGATTTCGACATAAGTTGTAATAACTTGTATTTCAATCGTTGCAAAATAAATAAAGTTTAAACTTTAAAACTTTAAAAACGTTGTCAAAATATTCCTCGCATTATTTTCAAAAAAAAAACTCTCTTATACATATAAGTATACAAAAAGTCTACTGTTTTTGAGAAAAATGGCACGTTAAGGCATCTGAAGTGTCTGTGACCTTTACCTTTGACCCTATGACCCTATGACCTTGAATCTTCAAAATCGTCATAACATTATGTTCTACAACTCTCTAATACATATGTGTATACAAAAAAAAATTTTTTTTTTTAATTTTCTATTGTCACAAAACATTACATACATAAGTACAATACAACAGGCAGCACATGAACAAATAAAGGTAGTTTTGTACTTGGTAGATGATAATTGTAAGAGAGACCATACCTGCAATTACACTCAAAGGGAGATAATTTAAACAAAATCTTTTTAATTCAAAAGAGTTATCTCCCATTAACTGTTGACTACATTTTTGCCACCAGAGTACCTAAGGTTTGATATAGTATTACACTTAATTAAAGCATTCAAATATGGCTTGATTAAAAAGGAGAAAAAAAACAAATGTATTTGCATTAGAATATTAACAGTAAGTAAAAATAATATAATTTTTTTTCTCTCTCTCCCTTTTCCTTTTTCAATGCTGTATGGTAGTGGAACAGTCCTACCTCAATAAAAGTTAAGATAAATTTGTTGACTATAAGTGTTTTAAAGGTTAGAACATCGATAGGCTATTCAAACCACAGTGATATACATGTATAGTTGTTAAATTATTTAACATACCTTCAAAAGACAAACAACAACCAAAACAAACAGAAAAATATGGATATATAACAATTTTGAGAGCGTTACAGATTTAATAACTACGTATCTATAAAAGATTATAGATAATGATTTCTAGTGGATGTAACTATATTTTACCATGTTTCAACATACAGGACTCAAGAGGAGGTGTAAATTCATCATCAAAAGTCTGAATAGTATTATTAGAAAGTTATGAAAAATGTGAGATGGCAAGTGACCAGACACAGACACCAACCAAACGAGAACATAGTCCTAAGCAAAAATTCTACCATTTTGAAGGAAATTGACGTTTTCAGTCTTCTGAAGTGTCAGTGTTTTGACCTTGGGTTCTCATTGATTCCTAGTCTTTGAAG
The DNA here is from genome assembly GCA_032359645.1 of Pododesmus macrochisma. Taxonomy (NCBI): domain Eukaryota; kingdom Metazoa; phylum Mollusca; class Bivalvia; order Pectinida; family Anomiidae; genus Pododesmus; species Pododesmus macrochisma. Next base: position 12,618 of record JAUMGZ010163202.1, read on the forward strand.
CGCATGTCAAATGATGACGTCATAATGATAATAACGTTAAATATATATATTGGCGCCAAAATTCTCAAAACACACCGACGTCTGTTTATTTATCCCAGGCTGCTTTGAAAGGTCACGCCAACGACCTAAACCATTGGCGTTCCTCAGATCTTCCTAGCAACATCCCGGGAGCAATAGGCAGATCTGGTTTTAGTCAGATTACAAAATCCGTATAATTATGTAACGTGACGTTTATCGATATCAAAAGATAATGATACAACACATACAAAGACTAAACATTCACATGGACAATCACAAATAATAGGTATTTAATTTAACTGGTTAACGAGGCCTTAACTTTCGCACTTCCCATATTAGGAGTAGGTAACTTCATAGCACGACTAGTTACCATCGGCGAATACCAACACAAAATCTGAACAACCACACGTCTTTCAGTAGAAATATACTGGATTTTAATCAAATATCGGAGTTTTGTGGGCGCGCACCGGGTTTTCTATATAATGGATCCGCCACTGATAATCTAAGCCCATAAAACGTGTTTAGTAAATGGCAGCATTTATTAATATTAAAAATTCATTTATTAATATTGAAAATTCATTTATTAATATTAAAAATTTATTTATTAATATTAAAAAATCATTTATTAATATTAATAAAAGAATTTTTAATATTAAGAATTGCCGCCATGCATTTATTAATATTAGTAAATCAGCGCCCTCTACAAACGAACGACATAAATGATTGCTCCCCTGACAAAATGACGGATACTATAACGCAGCTCTACAGGGTTGCACAAGAGGCAAGGAATGCCCTTACTGAAACGTTTTTGAAATATTATTATTAACACAACTGCAGACTTTAAGTAAAGTGTCTGTTCCAGCGACACTGGAAACCAACATCAATTTGGGCGCAACATGCAAAACACCACGTATCATCCTACTTTCACTTTCGGTATCGCAATCGGTGCTCGTAACAGATTTTCTACTTCCTCACTATTATTTGCAGTAACAGCGGTTTCAATTTTTGTCAGCAAACGACATAATGCATTTTTTTTTAAATTGCTAGGCCCAAGTCCTTAAAGGCCGAGAAACCTAGCCCGACTCTAGCTCTAGGAATGAAAATTCCTCAAACGGGAGCAGCTCTTGTCGGTTAAATTCACCGAGTTATTTATAGGTATTTTTTAATATTAATAAATAAATTATAAATATTAATAAATGGCAGTATTTATTAATATTTATAAATGAATTATAAATATAAATAAATGGCTGTTTTTATTAATATTAATAAATGAATTATTAAATATTAATAAATGAATTATTAATATTAATAAATGAATTATTAATATTAAAAAAGGAATTATTAATATTTAAAAAGGAATTTTTAATATTAAAAATTCTTTGCACTTTATAAATATCAATAAATCATTTTTTAACATTAATAATTCATTTTTTAAATATCAATAAATCATTTTTTTAATAATAATAATTCATTTTTAATATTAGGGAATGATTTTCTAATATTAAAAAATGACCCCAAGGAATTATTCATATTAATAAATGATTTTTTAATATTTAAAAAGAATTATTAATATTAATAAATGAATTATTAATATTAAAAAATCCTCTATTTTGACCATGATGGCTTGCCATAATTAATCAGCCAATATCGAATTTGCCCAGTGTTCCCTCATATCATACCCACCGATTATAACGGATTACAGCATATAAAGTTTTAAAAAGCGTCATAAACTATCCATCTTGGCATTTGAATTTTTTGTTATTAGTTGAATATTATTGTGTCCTCCGTGTTGAACGTTTCAATGTACCTGAGCGTTATCAATAAAATCTGGAAATCTGGAAAAGTAATAACAAATTCTATGAAAAGAAATTCCTACCTTGTGCGTTTCCCTCCATCCTCTCCCTCTTGGTCTCTCTGACTTTCACTCGGGTGTACAGTAGTTCGGTACTTGAGTTCGCCATAGTATGCTCAAGTTTTGATTGGTCATCATGTTTCTTCCATGGTTGTGGTAGAGGTATTTTACTTGTGTATACTAATCATCTAGTCAAACTGAATATAAAATAGAATAGACATTATCAATATGTAATGTTGTGCTATGAGAGTATGCAATTCTCAACACAGCTTAGTAGTTTTTATCATTTTTGGAGGTACATGTATATTGTCGGGTTTTCTTTTTACTTTATTTTCATCTGTTAATTAACTTTTTATTTTTGCGTCGTCGCGTGTTGTCCGTGACGTCCGTCGTGCGAAATCAAGCACATTTTCGACTTCTCCTCAGAAACCGTCTGTCAAGTTTTGATTAACTTGGTCATGTAATCATCAGCCTGTGTTTGGGAACAGAATCTATACTCCAGAAGAGGGCTGATCCTTCAGGGGGCTGAGAGGCGGGGCCATGCGGGTCACTGGGTGCAAAAACCTTCATAAAACAACGCTGTAACAATTATTTACCGGTGAATATTAACCAACATGTCATTAAATGATCCTTAGATGATGATGACAAGAATGTGTACTCTAGAAGGGGCTGAACCCACAGGGAGACTTATGATTGGGTCACTAAGTGCACAACCTTAAACAATCATATTTTCGAACCAACTATCATATTTTGTTTAAAATTGGTGATAATCATCAGCCTATGGTAGGGATCAGAATTTATACCCAAAAAGGGACGGACTCGTCAGGGGAAGAGGGCGAGATCACCGAGTGCAAAGAATTCTCTTCTTGTAGACATTCTAGAACAAAATGCTTCCTTGACACAAGGGGAGTCAATATCTTTATTTCGGTCATGGTGGTCGCCCAGGGGTCCATGTGGAAAATTCTGTCCAAATTTCAAAAATCTTCTCTTCTTCCAAAAATGCTAGAAAAAAAACAGTAGGGAAAAATTTTAAACTTATTGGGGTGTATTTTGTGATTTTTGTGAGTTATGTCAATCTGGTCCGTCATGCCAGGGGTCAATGGAGTGGGGCCCAAGACGGGAATATCAATCCACATTTCAATTGTTTGTTTAATTGTGTAATTAGGGCTTAGCGTCACTTCCAGAGTATTTCACCAATATCATGACAAAAGACTAAAGGTGTGTGTGTGTGTGTGTGTGTGTGTGTGTGTGTGTGTGTGTGTGTGTGTGTTACATGTATAGCTTTATAGTGAAATGCATGATTGTAAGTAAGTTTGGTATGAAGTTTTCATGCCACATGGAAAAATAAAATTTGTAAATCTTCTTAAATTTTAGTTACATATGCTTTTTCGTTTTGTTATAAGCAAAATAGTAAATCGAAAAACCAAGACGATATTCTAGGTCGTAAGTCCATGGACATTGGCAAACAATAAGAAAACGTT
>JAUMGZ010163213.1:1565-15968 GCA_032359645.1 Pododesmus macrochisma
CAGGGAGGCCATACATTTATACTGTCTAAACATCAGGTAATTATACTGGACATCCAGATACAGGGAGGCCATACATTCATACTGTCTAAACATCAGGTAATTATACTGATCATCCAGAAACAGGGAGACCATACATTTATACTGTCTAAACATCAGATAATTATACGAGACATCCAGATACAAGGAGGTCATACATTTATTCTGTCTAAACATCAGGTAATTATACTGAACATCCAGGTACAGGGAGGACATACATTTATACTGTCTAAACATCAGGTAATTAAACTATAGACATCAAGATAAAGGGAGGACATACATTTATACTGTCTAAACATCAGGTAATTATACTGGACATGCAGAAACATGGAGGTCATACATTTATACTGTCTAAAAGGTAATTATACTGAACATCCAGATACAGGGAGGCCATATATTTATACTGTCTTAACATCAGATAATTATACTGGATATTCAGATACAGGGAGGCCATACATTTATACTGTGTTAACATCAGGTTATTATACTGGACATCCTGATACAGGGAGGCCATACATTTATACTGTCCAAACATCAGGTAATTATACTGGACATCCAGATACAGGGAGGCCATACATTTATACTGTCTTAACATCAGGTAATTATACTGGACATGCAGAAACATGGAGGTCATACATTTATACTGTCTAAAAGGTAATTATACAGGACATCCAGTTACAGGGAGGCCATACATTTATACTGTCTAAACATCATGTAATCATACTGAACATCCAGATACAGTGAGGATGTACATTTACGTGGGCTATTTACAACATGATTTTATATTACAATACCCAAGTTGACACAGTTCTAATTTAGTATTACTACCAAGGTCAACATGTTGCTATATTTTTATTCAAAAAATTAGAATTGCATTAATTTCATAATGGAGAAAAGAAATTCAAAATTAATTGAACAGTGGAATAGTATTTTTGTAGGAGTTACACGTTTTCTTGACTTACATGTATCTTTTGTATTATATATCTCACTAGGTTGTGCTTCTGTCTGAAGTTAAATGCAGTTCAGCACTTAAAAGGAATGAATGTTTAAAGTTAGGGCATATCAGATGTGGATGGTGCATTGTAAAACAAATGTAAGTATTATTCTCTTTAAAACTAATATGCAAGATTATATATGGATTAATTGGTTAAATGTTTTTCTTTGATTTGTTTGTTCAGTGGTTTACTAAATGTTATCTATTGATTAATTACTTTATGACTGATGGTTTGCTCTGCTTTGTAAACTTGTACTTGTGGGATTCATTTAATATTATCATTACTCTTTGACTCTGTCATACTGCTTATTAAAATTATCATAATTTAATGCACACACATCAAATGTAGTTTGACAATGAGCAAACTTCTCCTCCAAAACCATTAGACTAATTTCAATCAAACTTTGTAAAAAAAAACATCCCTCAGAATCAAAATGCTGAAAATTATAATTTTATGTATTTGTTTGCGCTTTATATTTTTTTTTATATCTAGGTGTACAGAGAATACTGTGACTAGCTGTAGCAACACAGTGTTTTGGGTACCATCTTTGATGCAACAGCCTCCAAGTGTAAAGGTTAAACCTGTTAGTGTACCCTTTGATGCCCAAAAAGTAGTAAGTGGTGGAATTCTCAATGTTAAAATGATGTAAAGCAAATAATAATTGGCTGGAATTTAGTCCATCTGGACCAAAGGTCCAAGGTGGACTTATCTCATACAAATCCTGTCGGTCATCCCTCATAAACTTTTCACATTTTCGACTTCTTCTCCAAAACCACTGAACAAATTTCACTTGGTAGGAAGTAACCCTAGGGGGAGGGGATACAGATTTGTTCAAAAGATGGGGCTCAGCCCCAACGGGGGATGACTTAAAGGGGGCTGAAAGGGGGTAATTTTGACAAAATTTCAAAAATCTAGTAAACTAAAAGTCCTAAAGCTTAATGCTTTGGTTTGTTGTAACTTTAGGGTATGGAGAAACAAGTTTGTTCAAGGCAAGAGTCAAAAGTACTAAAATCCCAAAAATTTACTTAAAGGACTATTTCATCAAGATGGACGTTAAGGGACAATGGGCCTCTTGTTTGAATTCTTGCTTTGTTCAAATTAAATAGTGAAAAAATAAAAGCACTTTACAGTGCATATTATTTCATATTAAATTTTGGTTAGCATTCCAGAAGTTAAGATATAGAGGATCTGTAATGAGTTTTCATTTCATAAATCTCTTTGAAATGTGTAAATTAGCACCGAAAGGACTTCACCTTAATGATGACATGTGACGTCATACCATTGTTATGTGATGTCATAATCAAGTCAAAGCCAATCAGAACAGAATGGATGTATGCTATGCAGCCTATCAAAACAGCTTGAAGTTATATGTATCATGTTGCATATGATATAACTATGGCTTTATGCAATACTTGATATCACGACTAACAAAGCGTTGCATCCCCTTGCATAATTCTTCTGTACTGAGACGTAATTAGTCCAAATCTCACGAGGTTTTCGGGGCAAGCTAATCTTGCAGGTTGTATTGTTGTAATATTCCAGTTTACATTTCAACATGCCACACAGTCACGTCTTGAAAGAGTGCCTTAATTCTGACAGTCAGCATGTGTACATTGGTCTTAATTTTTTTTGAAGTCCTGACTTTCAGAAATAATAGTTGAATTTAGTCAGACGTGAAGCCTAAGGCCTTAAGGTGTGTCAGGCATGTGAGAGTCACATCAAAGGAGTTTGCCGTTTTATCCATATAAGTAATGAATTTTTATTCAAATAAATCACCCCTTCCATATACATTTACGTATTGGTAGGATTTCAAACTCCAGTGCATCAGCCAGAAACTGAACGAAAGCCCTGCCTACAACACTTGGCCATGCTACTGAGCCCAGGGATAGTACACTAAATTGCGCCTCAATCATTCACCGTGTAATGGCGATATCAAGTATTGAATAACACTATAATCATATGATAAATACATGTAAATCATAATTTTGTCAAAAAAAGAACAATATGAAAATGACATAGTGTGTGTTTTGTTGTACACAGGATCAATATGAATTACCCAGTTTCTTTAACTTAATTTAAAACAGTTTTAGTCATCTAGACCAAAGATCCAATGTAGAAACGCTGTCTGTTATCCCTCTGTCCAATATTAACTTTTCAGATTTTTGACCTTTTCAAAACCACTGGACCCATTTCAACCAAACTCGGCAAGAAACATTCCTGGGAGAAGGAGATTCAAACTTGTTCAAAGAATGTGCACATGGTGCTTTGGCCTCCAATAGGTGCCACATAGGGACCAAAATGGGGAAAATTTGACAAAATTTCAAAAATGTAATAAACCAGAAGGTTTAGGGTTTAATTGAAGTGCATTGGTATGTAGTAAACTTGGGGCATGGGGAGCCAATTTTATTGTCTAGTGTCAAGAATGGGTTACACTTTTTTGGGTCAAAGTTCAAAACTATTCCAAAGTCAGGGCTGTAGCCTGGGGAAAACTGGTAGAGGGGCAAAACGTAATTTTTTGCAACACACATATTTATATATTTGCTGGGAATTTGGTCATAGAAAAAAAGAAAAATTACAAAATATCTGGGGATCAATTTGCCCCCTGAAGGCTACAGCCCTGAACTGTATATTAACTTTTCACATTTTGAGCTTTATATTCAAAACCATTGTACCAATTTCAATTGAAGTAGGGAGGAAGCATCCTTATGAGAAGCAGATGAAGATTTATATAGCTAAGCATCCAGAGGGTGACACAAGGCCAATATGAGGAAAGTTTAGCAAAATTACAAAAATCTTCTAAAAAAACTAAAAGGGGTAGACCTTAATGTTTGTAAAATCCCTTGGGGCAGGGAGAACCAAGTTTGTTTAAGACGTAACCCTGGGGTCAAAGACAGGTTATGCATTTTTGGGGTCAAAGTTCATCACTTCCAGTATAGCACAGATGTTAACTTGCAATTGATCAATCAACCATTTTGAACCTTTTTGTACCAAACATGAACAAATTGTGTTATCTGATAGAAAATATGTTATATTTTTTTTTTCATATTTAAGACATAAAAAATAGATTAGATGACTGCTGCAATATTAAGTACTGGTGGTAAGTAAGAATTATTGTTATGAACTTATATGTATGAAACTCAAAATGAATATTCTCTTCATAATTTCACACGGGTAAAGCAAAGAGTTCTGGCTGTCATTCCAAACCACAGTTGTCATTATTTTAGCTGCAGGTTGCAATCAAACATGGTGACGATGTTTATGAAAGTTGGAGGTAAGTAAAGTTGATGCTGTTGTATACCTACTTACATTCCTTTACCGAGATTGGCAATGCTCTTAAGGAATGTAAGGGATACACCAAAATCTAGAATGCAAGATTAAAAAAAATATATTCCAAATATTCTCAGTGAAAACAGCAAGTTATGATCAGAATGGCAATTATTCAACATGTTCTGCCTCATATCGAAGCTACTTGCATTATCTACATGTTTTCCCTAGTAAATTAAACATTTCAGTGTCTGTATCAATGGAACCGGAGTACCAACAAGCTATAAAAATCATATTTATGCATGTATAGTTCTACCAAAGTACCTGGCTGTCATTTATTCCCAAACTTCAGGTTCTCACTTTACTTCTACTTTCCTTCTTATCTTGAAAATCAATAACCATCATCGCATAAGACAAAAAGAAATAGGATCAATAGAACAAAGTAATGCTTCAACACCCAGACCGTACTAGCAATCTGAGATTGGCATTTAGAAGTGACGTTAAACCAACTAAATTGATAAGTTTAAAACTTCACTCTAGATACAAAGCCAATCTCCAAATCATCTGTCATCAATAGACTCGAAGGGAAAAATGAATTTAGAATAGACAAGACCCCAATAAACCAAAGCCATGAATTCAGGGGGTGTGTAAAAATCCCAAAGTAAATTAAGCAATATTATAATAATGAACAATTTGAAGATCGACATGTTGAAACATTGGCAAGTAAATAAAACTATGTATGTAATGTTCCTATATCTTTTTAGCATTTGACTTCAATTTGTTAATAAGTACATAAGCCAAGTGAGCTCATTTTCTTATGAGAAAAAAATTATTATTCGCATAATAATGCTGAACTAATGCAAAACCTTCCCATAAAAAGCAAAACTTTCAAGTAATATCATGGAAACCTTTGCGTAATAACATGAAAGGTATTTTATAAACAAGTTTCATGCTACTTTTTAAATACAATAGATATAAAATACAACAGGTTTAATTTTCAACTAGGCCTAACCAAAGCTGAAATTTAAGGTTTCATACAGACCTATAAACAGTTAAGTAGTTCGGTTGTTGCAGTTTAGTTATTAATTTAAGCCCCAACTTTCTGTTACCTCAAAGAGGTGTTTACGATCGGAAAGGATTGTGATGATTACCTATGATATTTACCCAAAAGTTTTGTTGTGGTCACATTAAACAACAGGTCTTCAATGATTGTGCCACAAGTCTCTAGTAATCGTGTGACTATCCTACGAGAGTAGCACAATTACTATAGGACCATTAATGATTTATGAGGGGACTCATCCTGAGTCCAATTTAAGATAACTTAGATTATTCACGATTAAGGAAGGTTAACCATGATTGTTGTACGACTGATGAGTTCTAAGTCCTTGTACGGTTTCTGTACCATCAGCGCTGATTTGTATAAATATCATGCAACATAGTGAAATAGATTAGTTTCCTTTTAACAATGGATTTAGCTGATTTAATTTAATTCATTTAATTGACTTTTACAACTGATTTACATACAATCCTAACCTATCACATATCGTTGTATATCATTTAACTAGTCATGGATAGTCTCAAGTTATCACAGATAAGTCACAATTGATGTTACATTATCGCAAGTAATAGTACGGTTGGTCGCATATGTGATCTTAGAACAACTGTCATATGTTTACTGTATACCGTCAATGACCAATTGCTGAAGGTAGGAGTAATTCTATTGTTGAAGATTGTGAAAGAGCTCTTGTACAACATTCGCACAACAGTTTGAGACTTGTTCAAGATAACATACCATTGTTAACAACCAATTCAGTCTAGCCAGGTTTTTGTGGATGTTCAAAAACCTCTCTATGACTAAAATCAGTCATACAACAATTGTCAAAGACTTCAAAAGATTTTCAACTATTGTCCCCGTCCCCCACTTGTAGCACGACTTCTTAAAGATTGTCCACAACTCTGTGGTCTCAGATGATCGTATCCTGTCTTATCCTGTTGTAAGCTCTAGTGTGAGTGGGGCCTAACTGTTTCTGTGTCTCTAACTATAGCAGATAAAGCCATCATTTGTAAGTCAACACTAACAAGAGAATTAAAACAATTGCGGTAAACGAGAAGGAAAAATTACTCCGATGTATGTGATGTCGCAGTTTTCATTCCTAATGAACTTCAGAAATCTGGACGGGGTCTTTTTGTTTACAGATGGATGTATAATATATGTGTACATTCTGGTTTTGCTGTTAATTGAGAAACAGTGTTATCTATTAAAAATTCCTGATCTGGGACTTTAAAGCACTGTCTTTTGTAATGTAGGGAGTAAAGACTTTGGCTTGAACATGTATTTTTGCATTTGTCTATATAAAACAACAGGGTCTCTTTGGACAAGGGAATTCGCACACAAACACCTCCAGTTGTGGAAAGAAACCTACTTCCAAGGGGAGAAAGTTATAGTAATACAATGTATTGTTAATGGTCAAAACATCATATCGTAACTGTCTTGAAATATAAGTGATAGTTGGTCACGGGTCAAACATGTTAAGTGATATATAACGGATACGTTAAAAATACATGAACTTGCACATTTTCATGATGAATAAACACACATGTCGTCATACAATAACAGAAAACGCCTAATTACATTAAGGATATGCCTAATGTTCTGCTTAATGAACCGAACTATTGCAGTATTTAAACAGACAATGTGAAAACTGAAAGCTTTAATTAAGATGAATTAATTGAAGAAACTTTAATGATTAGTATAACAATAAATTTTTGCCATCCATTACTCTATTGATACTCAACAAATGTAACATAGCTTTGTACAGCAAGTTTTGCATTATTACACGTAAGTTTCGCAATATTACGTATTAGTTTTACGTCATAACATGTTAGTTTCACGTAATTATGCGTTTAGTTTTGCATAATTATCCATTATATTTGCACTATTATACATTATATTTGCACTATTACTCTTTATATTCACGCTATTAGGCATTATTTTTGTGTAAGTTTCACATAATTAGGCATTAGTTTCGATTAATTATAAGGAAAATAAAAATGTTTCTCCTACATAAAAGAGCTCAACAGTACTTGCGTGCAGTAATGCAAAAGACAAAAGAGAATTTAGGTCAAGTAACGAACAACAAGTGAAAACTAATGGAAATAATCTTCCACAATACAAAATCTGTATTGTACATATGTACCACTAGTTGGGAAATATATCAAAACAATGCAATTATTATTGTAATATGTATACCGTCTTATACCAAAATATTATTTTAGGACTCTATCAGCCGTAAAAAAAATCCAATAATTTTCCACTCTAAGGACTATTAACTTTCTTTTTGTTCATACCAATAGGTTCAGAAGTCCTGTCCTAGCTCCTGTGCCAGTGTCCCCTAGCTGTCAGCAATGGAAAAAAAGTGTTTGATCCCCCGGTGGTACATCAACACCTAAGATAAGCCTTCTCCAAATAAAGGAACTCCAAAATTGAGTTGCAAGTGTAAATCACCAAGTTCAGATGCCAAAGAGAGTTAAAGAGCCTGAAAATGTTATATTCGACGAAATGGATGAAGAAATATCTGAAGAACATAAGGACTTTAGAACATTTGCTGTGGCTCTAGTGTGATTGAAGAGCTAATGAAAAGCAATTTGTTGATATATTTTAAAACATTCTTTAATATGGTCAAAAAAAGGTCATATCCTTTGACAAACATCTCCTTTTTATTATGGATAGAAACTATTAGTTGGTTTCTTGTACGGTCACTATGCTATGCAGAAAAATGTGGTACTGGGAGGCAACAAAGTGTTTTTGGCATGCAGGTTATTTGCCTATATTTAATGGAAATTCCTATCATTCATGACTTGACCAAAAAGTTTAGGTGTGAGTTTGAAGGAAATGAAACTGAACACAGATCTCATGGAAATTAATTTTGTAGTACCATGAAGAACTACTATTTTGGGATCTTCAATCTATGTTCCATCTCTTCTGAAATTTGGTGACATACACAAAACCATTGGTGTATTGTCTTCTAGTGAAGTTATTTAAGTAAATATGATATGCCTTGATGGGGAAAAGGTTACAGCCGAATTAAATGATAAATTTGGGGATGTGGATATATTTGGATTTGAGTGTATCCAAACGTTAAATGGAAGAGAGGAAAGATGAAATTAGGAACTTAAAAAAAACACAGACATTAAAAATGAAATAATGGATAGATATGAATTGAACAACACGTCGAGACTATGTGAAACATTCCATGAGCTGAGTGTTAGACTCAAAGAAGCCTGTGAATTACAAAGCTGCATGGCAAAAATACAGACTTCTTAAATTGAAAGAAAGGTCAGGAAAGACCTGGAAGGAGTCAAAGTACATATTTGATATATTCGATGAAAACCTGTGGAATGAGATACAAACATGTGCACAGAAACTGCATGCAACGCGACCAAATGTTTATCTTCTTAAGGTACAAACAAAAAAAATAATGATAACTGAATACTAGAACACAAATGTTCCATCAGTATCACATTTTGATTGTGATCATGGACCAGGGAATGCAACCACTCCATACTTTGAGCCTACATCTCGCCTCCAAAGTAGTAACATTAGAAAATTTCCCCAAAGCTTGATTACAGCTCTAACTGAAGCAGGCAAGTGCATTTTAACTCGTTACTAGTTATCAAGTTATAAAGCGAATGAGGTTTTGGTTTGGTTTGTTTCAAACAAAAACAGATACTAGTCTGCAGAACTTCCAAATTCTGTTCATATAGCGTATGGTTTAGGGATTACTGTTTGTCAGAGTCAACAAACTCCCAGAGAAGCATACATTTTTGAAAGAGTGTCAGACAAGAGGACTCACTATCCAACTAATTGCCTTTGATGGTCAGTGGTACAGGCTAATAATCAGAGACAGCAATGACAATCCATTGACATTTCTTCATCTTCAAAAAGACACACGGAAGGAGTCAACAAAACTAAAGAAGAATGAGGTAGATTAAGTCCATAAATATTGTCACAAGTGATTCTGCTAGGAAGCTAAATGGTGACATCAATGTTCTTAGAGACATTACAGACCGCACAAGAGTGTTTGTATCATCTAGAAGGCGGGGTTTTCGTACAAGTATGATAAGAAGTATTGCAAAAGTCCAAAGGAAGCCAATAATGATCTTACTGCAACTGAAGACACTGCTACAGAGGACACATGTGATGACATATTAGATTGGGTTCTTGAAAATGTTTTAAAAGCCCTGGAAGTTTCTGGTGACATGGAATAGCTTGATGTCATCAAATGTTAACAAAGGATTTTGATGACGTCATCAGAGGTAGCACGTCAAAGACACCTGATTAACTAAGGCAAGATCCAACAATGCTGGGCACAGACTACTAAAACTGGGACAGTGTCTGTTGAAACAGACGAAAATATGGAGGAGATACATGAACCTGACAACAGACAATACACATGAAAGCTTGTTCTCAATTCTACAAGAGCTTAACGTTAACAGACAGTGGAAGGTTTGGAAAACTTGCACAACAGACATACTGGCCTTCTATCTTGGAAAAACAGAGTGGCTGGCGACATTTACAGCAAAAGAGCTTGACATGATAATCAATATATTGTGCCGTGAAAGTGGAGAGAAAAAGGCTGACTACAAGAAAAGCTGGAACAAAACCGGAAGATCAATGATCTTTCTGGATTAGTTGGAGATGTTTCAAAAGTTACCCTCCTCACAGAGAATGCGAAATCTTTCATCACTGAAGAGTATGACAGAGAAGATGCTGAAGAGTCATCATGTTGCGAAAACTATTCTGAATATTGCTCATGCACAGTATACAGTATACATTTGTTGACAAATTGAAAAAGTGGCAAGTGGAATCTCCAGTAGGAATAGTTCAAAACTTTGAAAGAAGTAACAGAACAACAACATGGTACTCACACCCAGAGCAAAACAAGGAGAAAGGACAGCTTTTGTGGAAGTGTGTAGATTCTCACCATCTCTTAACAAATCTCCATGTTAAAACTAGCACAACAGGCATAAATAGTATCTCACCAGAGGCATTGAAGAAAGTTATTGTATCATGCAAAACTAACCTCACCCAATCTATGGTTGAGGATCTCATAGACAAACAAACTAAATAAGAAAATAAAACCCATTTGGCATCTTATCATATATGTTTATCCCTGTTCTCTTTCTTCCTCCAACGGTACACCTCCAGGGCAAATTTCTACTCCTGAATGACCTAGACTTTTATTTTTCAAAGATGATATAAAAATATGTGTCAATACTGAGCTTTGTTAGAATATAAATGGTACATCTATAGAATAAAAAGCCTTCACTTTGACCAATGTAAATTCATCCATGCTTTACAAAGCCTTGACATTTGACCCAATGAAAGTACTTTGCTAAGGTATGGAACCCTATATTCAAATGCAGAAGCACTTTCTGATTGAAAGATCGAAACACAGGGAATACATCATATGCCATCGTTCATGGCAACAGCATCAATATCACATTTGTGTAAATCAAATCAAAAACCAAATACTATAAACTGTTACATGTATAAACAGAGTTTATGGAGGATGGAGAAACTGAAACTGTGCTTATACTTATTGTGATAGTCTAGACCTCCTTGGTAATTGAATTTCATATCCTATTTTTCACATTCAAATTGTCCCCTGCGCTGATCTGTATTCTTGATTTGAACAGTCAAATAACTCTGCACCTTGAAAGATTTCCCACATAAATGTCAAATTAACTGTTTGGTTTTACCACATCTCTTCATATGTTTTTCCATATTATAGAGGGTTTCATGGCAAGATGCAGGGACACTGCTCTTTTTCACGGTGTGCTTGTAAATGATTTTTGTAACAGGTCCTTCCTATAAAATGATTTTTGGCACACATCATAAACATACCGCATTTCACTGTGTGATTTTTGTGTCTCTCGAGGGACTGTCGATGTTTAAAATGTTTCCCACATTTGTTGCACATCCAGCTTTTTGTATTGTCGTATTTTACTTTGTGTCTCCTCAAGTATACTTACACGCACAATTCTTACCACAATGGTCGCAGATGAACTTTCCTTCTTCCTTTGACAACTTATGAGTGACAAAAGCAGCTTGACTTCTGTATTCCTTCCACAGTGGTTGCACACAAACATCTTTAAAGGTTCTGAAAATGAAAGATAAAATTAAATATGTAAATTTGTAAGACAACAAGGACTGATTACTCACTTTTACCTAGCTCAGTGCAAAGCATGACCATTAGGATGTTGATTGCCATAGCAGTGTTTAAAGTACACATGCTGTTACCTTATATGTTTCCAGTTTTACTTAAGTGTTTATGGTAAATAGCTGTGAGCCTGTTAATTGTGCTTAGACTGATAGGTGAGACGGCTGTGTATGCCTTTAAGTCCAAGTCACACTGTCAGGGATTTTGAGTTAAGTTTTAGTTGCAACTTTGTTTGCTACCCCAGTGGATTGCCAATTAGGTTTTACTAGGTTTGTAGTACGCTAATTTCTACTATTTTTTGCAAGGTTTACTGTGTATCGACCCGTCTGACATGCAACAGGTGGGGTATGAAAGCAGCTCAGTGTCACATTCTCACTGGGGATTAGTACTTTTGCTAGGTGTCTGCTAGGTTTCGCTATGTTTTATATGTTACGTTTATTGAAACCCCATGTTAATTATTAACATGCACAGAACAAATGTGCCGGGAACAATCATCATTACCTACTAGTATATAGCTGTATCTAATACATTTTTAAAACAATATGTATAGCTCTGTCTTAACTTTGTTTTAAAAATGTAGTATTATATAGTCCTCAATACCTGACAGTGTGGCTGAGGCTTTATGCAGCTTATGTGCAATGATTGTTCTTGATTGCCACGATAGAATAAAAGTTAGATGAGAACCTGAAGTTTGGAAATAAATGACAGCCAGGTACTTCGGTAGAATATTTTGAAGTATGCATGCATAAATATGATTTATTTAGTGTGTTGGTACTCCTGATCAATTGATACAGGTAATGAAATGTTTAATTTACTAGCACATAATATATAAATAATGCAAATAGCTTCGATATGTGGTAGAATATGTTCAATATTTGTGATTCTGACGATCACTTGCTGTTTTCTCTGAGAATATTTGAGGTATATTTTTTTATCTGGGATCCTACACCAGATTTGGGTGTACATATATATAAACTAGCATTCCCTTACATTCCATGGGAACATTGCCAATCTTAGTATTAATCAGTATTAGTAGGCACACTACGGCATCAATTTTACTACCTCCAGTTTTACTTCCATCCCCCATAATGTTTGACTGCAGCCTGCACGCGCAGCTAAAATAATGACAACCGTGGTTTGGGATGACAGCAAGAATGCTTCGCTTTACCAGTGTGAATTTATACTTTCACTTTTGATAGAAATGTGAAGTTGTAGACTTTAGAAACATTATTTGAAGTCATTAAATATAATAAAATTTGTTTAATTTCATATCAACAGTCTGTACAAGTAATTTTGTACCCATTCAAAAATATTACACCTGATCCTGAATTGTACTGTGACTATTGTATCTCGACAACTGAGAAGAACTGCAAAAAAGAACTAAAATTGGTTGATGGAAATCTGATTTGTGAGATATTTACTGAAGGTAACAATCCAATTAATAGGGTTAACTTTATGTTGCGTCTATTCTACATGAGATTAAAGTTTGCTAGAGTTGTATTTCGGGAGCCAAAAAGGTTATTCATTTGAGAAGATAAAGTTGCAATATATTAGGTTTTACACATTTTATTCCTAGACTAATATGGAAAGATAAAGATGTTGCATTGTCCGTCTGTTTGTTGAAAATTCATGCAGCGTCTTTAGTTTTTACTCCATCTTGACCGAAGGTCCAAGGTGGACTTTTCCCATACTAATTCCGTCCGTTGTACGTTGTACCTCGTACATTGTACGTCGTAAACTTTTCACTTTTTCGACTTCTTCTCCTAAACCACTGGACCAATTTCTTCAAAACTTGGTAGGAAGTATCCCTATGGGAAGGGGACTCAGATTTGTTCAAATGAAGGGCTGGGCCCCCAAGGGGCACCACTAGGGGGCTAAAAGGGGGAAATTTTGACAACTTAAAAAATCTTCTAATAAACCCAAAAGCCTAGAGCTTAATGTTTTTGGTTTGTGGAAACTTTAAGGCATGGAGAACCAAGTTTGTTCAAGGCTTGACCCTGGGGTTAAAAATAGGTTACACGTTTTGGGGTCAAAGTTCAACACTATAGCAAATAGTCAACTACTTCACATTTTTGACTCCTTGTCCAAAACTATGAGACCAATTACATCCAAACTTCAAACTAGGTAGAAGTCAACCCTGGGATAAGGGAATTCAAATTTGTTCAAATGAAGGGGCTCAGGCCCCAGGGGGCGCCACTTTGGGGGCCGAAAGGGGGAAAATTTGGCAAAATTTCAAAAATCTTCTTCTAATAAATTAGATAGCCTATAGCTTCATTTTTTGGTGTGTAGTAGATTTAAAACATGGAGAACCAAGTTTGTTCAAGGCTTCACCCTGGGGTTAAAATAGGTTTACACGTTTTGGAGACAGTTCAACACTGCAGCAAATAGTTAACTGTTCACATTTTTGACTTTTTGTCCAAAACTATGAGACCAATTTCATCCAAACCTGGTAGAAGTCATCTCTGTGGAAAGGGAATTCAGATTTGCTCAAATGAAGGGACTCGGGGTCCAGGGGACGCCAATTTAAAGGCAGAAGGGGGAAAATTTGTCAACATTTCAAAAATCTTCTAATAAACCTGAGAGCCTTCAGCTGAATGTTTTTGGTTTGTAGTAATTTTAAGGCATGGAGAACAAAGTTTGTTCAAGGCTTGACCCTGGGTCAAAAATAGGTTACACGTTTTGGGGTCAAAGTTCAACACAATAGCAAATAGATAACTATTCACATTTTTAGGTCACCTGTTCATGGTGACCTATTGCCATAGCCTTTTGTGCATCAGGCGTCGTGCGACGTGCTTAAACTTTTCCTTGTGAACACGATAACTTGAGTAAATGTTAACCGAGTTTGATGAAACTTTGTATGCAGCCATATATTAATAAGATCTCGG
>JAUMGZ010163224.1:2022-15963 GCA_032359645.1 Pododesmus macrochisma
TCGAGACGTTTATGTTTCTTGCGGAGATTTTGTACACTGGTCAAGTCACGGCCGTAATCATCTGATCCAACCAATAATTTCTTCTCCCTATAGTTAACATTAAAATTTATAATGACACTGGCCTCGTATTAATATTGCTACAGATTGACAAACTATATTTCCTACCTATAGGCCAGTATTTTTGTTGTTGTGAGTTGCCTCTCTTCACCGATTCAAAATTAAATGTCAATAACCGAACCAAATTAACAACCTAGTGCATAAAAATTATATCAAAGCATTAACTTCACAACTAAGTTTGTTCAATTCAGGTTTCATCACTCATTAAATGATTACTGTCATCCTATTTACAGAGAGGACTGTTTTCCAGCATTTATTTCTCGTTTTTATATTTCTTATTTTTCCGATTTGAAAAACAAATTTATTTTAATGCTTTAATTTACGTCACAGTATAAACATAAGATGAAACCTTATAGATACAGAGACTGGGAAAGATGCTGCATATAAATACTTACTTGATCCACGCCTCCTCGTCATCAATGTCCCGTAAGAACTGGTGCATTGTGTTGGCTTCATTCAGACGTGTTCTTCTGACGATTGCTAATTCCTTGATTCTAAAAGTCATGAGCATAAAACGTAAGTTTGGGGCTTCAGATATTATCTTTTTTCTTAAAAGCAGAAAACTTCTTCATAACAACCGATAATCATTAATCATTTACAATGACTATATTTATAGATATGTTAAATCAATGACATTATATTTCAATATCCAAAACTATTGGAAAACATTAAATTTAAAAAAAATTCACGAATTGATTGCATGGGATTATGACAAAACGGTCATAACAGTGAAGAAATGGGCTTCTTAAAGAGTATACAATACATCAGAATTTTTTTGGCAGCAAATTTCATTTATTTCTTTGAATCTAAATAACAACAAAATGTTGTTCCATGGAATGATTCCTCTTACTGGAAGCATGAAACTTGGAAACATAATGCAAACTAACTTGCGTTTTATCTGAATATTAAATATAACCCCACGAGTCTTCTGCCTTTATTGAGTTGAAATACAGAAGTACAGTGCAACCTGTTCTAGTGACCACCTCCAGAAAGAGACCATCTGTACCACTAAAATCAGGTCCTTTGAAGTCTAATTACAGTGCAACCTGCTCTAGCGACCACCTCTATAAAGAGACCATCTGTACCACTAAAATCAGGTCCTTTAAAGTCTAATTACATTTATTTTTACCTGTATATAAAGACCACCTCCATATAAAGACCCCTTTTTTTGTCTCTTGGGTGGTCATTATAGACAGGTTTGACTGTATCTTGTTTTTGCTGCCTTACTTGTCATATCTCTCATTAATTGTCCTCTTCCTCGACTCAATGCTCTCTGCATCCCATATTCCAGCGTCCACAAACTGATCGGCCTGTGTGTTCAGATCCTTGATGCGGTCCTCGTGTGTGGCGATGTCTGCCTCCAGCAGCTGGTGCTTCTTGAGAAGATTCTGAACGGAAGCGAGGTCCTTTCCATACTCTTCTGATGCCAACATTTGTTCAACCTATAATGAAAAATTTGTTTAAAAAGTTGGTATATTCTAAATTCTGTCTTTTTTCCCATTCTACTGCAACACAAAAAAGTTTACAGAAGAAGCAAATTTGCTATTTCGAAGTTTATAAGTTTCTTTAACATTGAAAGGAAAGTACTGAACAGTGGCATAAAAATAACACTAATAGAATAGTTGAACATTAAGAATGTTATCTTCTGTCAATCTTTATTTTGATTATTCCCCTTGACATTCTTAATTTCGGATTAATCTCATTTTTTTTTTAAATTTGGTTACTTAAATTCATTACAATTAAATTTCAATAACATTTTGAGTCACTCAAAATTGTTCTGCCTACCTCCCCGAGCCAGAATTCCATATCCTTCACGCCGGCATTGTAAGTCTGCTGACGATTTGCTTCCTTCAACTTGTCGCTCTTCTCGGCAGACTTTGCCACCAATGTTTCCCACTGCGTAGCCAAGCTCTCTAATCTAGCCTGGACAGCGTCTTCTGACCCAGCACACTGCTTCTGGTCAATCAAAGATTGACCAGTGCCCAGTAATGCTTGTAGACGGTCAGCATTGGCTGCCAGCTCTGCCTCGAAGGCCTGATGTTTCTGATGCTTGCTTTGTATGTTGGTTGGATCCTTGTACGACTCATCCATGGCAATTTGTAGTTTCTCCTGTAACCAGTTCTCCATCTCGTCTGCATCCCGTGAAAACTGTTGGAGGGTCTGGGCCTCGCCCAGTTTGGATCGGTTGTCAATCAGGGCATCCTTGAGGTTGGTCCATCTATCGAGCACTTGGTCTCGCTTGTCAGCAATAGCCCCACTGTCATAATGTTCACCTCCAATCAGCTGATCAGCAAACAGCTGCAGGGCTTGGATTTTCTCTTGCTAAAAACAAACCCTAAGTTATTTTAATAGAAATTTCAATCATAAAACCCTCCCATTTATCTTTATAATTGTAACCTATTTTTGACCCTAAAAGTCACATATTGAAAACAAACTTGGTTACTACATATATAAGCATTTAGCTCTTGGCCTTCTTGTTTATTGGAAGAATACTTTTAATTTGTTTTCCATAGTTTCCCCTAATTGATCCTCTAAGTAGTGTACCCTGGAGGCACAATCCAATCATACCACCAAGGATGCTTCCCATCAAGTTGGGTGGAATTGGTCAAGTGGTTTTTGAGAAGTTGAAAATGTGAAAGTAAACCACAGATGGAAATTGTAAGAGAAAAGTCCCCCTGGGTCCAGATTGAATTATAAAGTTTAAAAGAATCTTTCTGATCGTTGGCATGGTTACTAGTACCTGACTACTGATGGCTCTATCGAAGTCTTCGTGTTTCTTGATGAGAGTTTCTACGTTGTCACCATCAACTGCGTCTCCCGACAAGAATGCTTCACGCGAGTGCATCCATGTCTCTGCCTGTTCACAATCACGATAAAACAGCTGTAGCTCCAAACACTGATCCAACTTCATACGCCGGGCAATCCAAGCTCTGAAAGTATTAACAATCCAAAATAAAACACTTTTCACTTGATTTTCATAACAAATTTTTTATAGAACTAAAATTCTAAATCCTGTTATTATCCTTTACCTTTTAACCCCATTTAATTGGAGAAAGACTAACTAACTGTTTAATTACTTTCACTATGATAAAGTGCAAGTTGGTTCCAATATGTTTTTATTACATTTGTGTAAGCAACATCTCTACATTTTATGCTTCTTAATTCCAAGATCATCTGACCACTACATAGGTCAGAATGGAATTCCTTTTAAAAGTTTAAGTTTAAGTTTAAACTTTATTTATTTTACAACGATTGAAATACAAGTTATTACAACTTATGTCGAAATATCTCTCGTTGACAAGGATGGTAGCATGAGTGGATTCTTTTTGTGGGAAGAAACTGAATTCCTTTTTCAAAGAAGTTGCAGCCTAGATAAGATATACAAGACAAAATTTGACATTCTGAAAGTCTGATACTTCGGTACTAAAGAAAAATGTTAACAAAAACATAAGTGTTCATAGTCGAATTCAAAACTATGCAATGTACTTTCACAATTAGCACAAATTAACAGAATGATTTCAAGAACCTGGTTTTAAAATGCGACATGTTTTTCATACAAAACACCCCTTAAAATCTTAAACTTGATGACATATTAAACTCACTGTTCTAGTTCTTCACGAGCTTTAGCAAGCTTGTCCAGTTTGGTGTTCACGTCTTCACTGGCATAGTGTTCATTCTGTAAAAGATGTTGTCCGAAAACCTCAAAAGCTTGAAAGGTTCCTGACCTGGCGTCGATCTCTGTGCGGTGTTCCTGAAATCATGACATCAGAAGACCAAAATATTAATATGCACTCAATTGAAGCCTCATAGTATTTACAATCAACAGGTCAAAGATTAAGAGAGGCTTAAACTCTGGGAAATGTTGCATCAGTTCTTCTTAGATCTAAATCTGTGTTGTATTGAAAGGTTTTTAAATTCAAACAAGACATGACCTTTAACCTGATGAAGAATGAGTATAAAACGAAATGTTGACGTAAACGATAAAAACTGAAAATTAAGCACAGTGGACTACAGACATTACATTTAGAAACATTGTAAGAAATAGTTTAAAGCAATAAACATGGAATTGAAATAAAAGTTTACAAAAATTGATACAATGAAAGCAATGACTGCCACTATAGACACATACTGAAGCATTAAAGAGATATGTAAAGCTATGTAATTTATCAACATACAAATTTACAAATTTACTAATCTTTTGAATACTAATTAAGAATTGGTGTAATTTATCAATATTGAATTAAGAATTGGTAGACACTTTATTCATTATTATTTAGTGTTTATTAAGTAAAATTGTATCTTTTCTTTATCAAGACAACTATTGTTTGTCTTCTGTATCAAACTACCCAAGATGCAACAGTAAATCGAACTGTAAACTTTTAAATTTGTGTCTTCAACTTGAATTATCAATGTTTGATGACTTGCAGACGACAACAATGCAAAATTAGTTTTGATTTGAATTGTTGAATTTTTATTTGACTTACTGACAATACATATTTTTGCAACAAAAATAATTAAATTCAAAGACACAAATAGATAAAGGTTTGACAGCATGTTAATTGATTCACACAATAATTACCCGACCCTGTTATCCACAATGGTTTAGTCCATTACTATGCATGGAAGTAACCATTGTTTTTACCAAGGGAACTTAGGATTTTTTTAGTTCTATTAATAGTTTATATTTTTTAACTAAAAATTATCTACAAAATCTGTAACACAAATCAAATGCTTGACTATAAACAATCATGCCCCGGCAGTGTCTGTATTAAATGTAAAGCTACACACACAAGAATATGTTCTACACGTAAAACTTCTCTGCAACAATTTTCAGTTCAACTTCAAAAAGTATACCTGTTTGAAGGTATAAGATAGCAAAATATGGATTTTAGGTGAACGTAAGCTCAATATATAGAGGAGTTTATATGAAAATATAATTATAAGATGTTGAACCTAAATAGCAAAGGTTTTAATACATTACATACATTATTATGTCAACTAGTATTATCAATTTTTCTTACAGCCTGTACTGTAGGATTATTACTTTAGCTCAATCAGTAGAGTGTTGGACTCCTAACCTCGGGTTTCAAAGTTTGAATCCCAGCAGAGTATGCTGTATTTTTCTGCTTTTGTTACAATTGCTTCTACAGATATCCACAAACGAACAATTAGAGTAGTCTGCATATTAGACATGCACAAATCTTTCATAATCACCAACTCCCTGACTGTTTAACAAATTCACTGCATATGGTTTAAAACTGGTTGAGTGGGATAAGGTTTTTTGTTTGTTTATCAGGGTTTAGCGTCTCTTTAACTCATGTTCAGGTCATATTGAGGTCTGCTTGTGACAGAGCACACTTATGGCAACTTTATAGTGCCGTCTCACTGAAATATCACACTGCAGACACATTGACATGATTCTTCACTCGGTCACATTATCCTGACACTCAGCTAACCAGTCCTCCTCCACCCAAGTAATGCTAAGCACTTAGCAGGGAGCGAGAAGATAACCTAATTTTAACGTCTTAGGTTTTGACACGACTGGGATTCAATACCACAACCTGGGATTCTAGCACGAGGCAAACGCCCTAAACACTGGGCCATTGCACTGGTAGGGTTCAGGACTTACTCAAGTGGTTTCCTTTATGAACTACCATCTAAATGTGATAAATCTTACTTTATTCTGTAACTTTAAGATCAACTACATGCATATCACATAATACACTTGCACTTCCAATTAGTATTTGACATTCCTTTGCATTTTAGTGGCTATTATTTATTAAACTCTCATGCTAGTTAATGTTTCTTGTTAGAAGTTTTCAATCAGTGATTCAAGTTAAATATCACACATTCATTCAGATATCATTCTTTAGTATTTGTTAATTTGTGTGTTGTTAATCTACTCAACGCAGGCTTGAATAAGTAAAATGGCACAAAGAAAACATGATTTTTTTTCTAACATGCAAAAACAAAGCATGTCCATAAATAGCAACAACACTGACACTTATATTCTATAAATACATTTGTGTACTATGATATCTTTTCTGCAATAAAGAAACTTGGATTCTTAAATATAAAAAAAGATGGCTGTATCACCCAATAATTCTACTTACAAAATTAAAACTAATTCTTGTTTTGGTTTAAAAAACTTTAAACGTTAAAGAATTTTTTTCAAACAAAAGTATTAAGAAAGAAACGATGATTTGTTGTCAAATTGACTGGAAATGAAGTAAAAACAAAACTGATCTTTTTCGTTTATCGGAACAAATGTATAAATTCTCATACAGCCATCTTTAAAAGAAAGGAAAACATGGTTGCTTCTTCCATCAACAACTTAGAATATTTTTTTCTCTAAATCTTTTAGTTTATTGCCAATTAAATCAATCAAATGACTTATAGAGGCCACAGGAGAATAAATTCAAAAAGGCAAATATGGAACCATCTGGAAAATCAACCATATTTTCATAACTTTTCAATCAAAATGCAAATTACATGACAACAATCATCAAATTCCGCAATCAACTCTCAAACTTCATCCTTCACCATTCTCTGTTTAAACTCTCTCAAACTAAATGTCAGCGTGCTGTCAGAAAAAACGGAAACAATTTGTTAATGGTACATAAATATAAACGGACACAGTAATGCAGAGCTAGTCTATCTGTCACACACATCAGGCATCATAACAGGGGTCAAAGTGCAAGGTCACTCAGGCATGACGTGACCGTCGTGGGTCATCACCTCATCCTCTTCCTCCTCCTCCACGGGAAGCTGGGTGATGCCGTAGTGACTGACGATCTCAGAGCTGAACATCTGTAAAGGGACAGGTGAGGATGATGGCCTTATTACGCTGTCCTTGTCGGATACCTCCTGTAATTGTCAAACGAGCTTGCCAGCGCTTTTGTTTTCTCCTGCCAAGTTCTACCCCATTCTTACATGCCAAGGATTACCCATAATTCCTACCAATACATTCCTCTGTGCCTAAAAGTACCCACAAAACAAAATTCTTCCCCATTTTTACATGCCAAGGGTTATCCATAATTCCTACCTCATTCTTACATGCCAAGGATTACCCACAATTCCTACCACATTCTTCTGTGCTAAGAATAACCCATTACACAAAGTTCTACCCCATTCTTAAATGAAAAGGCTAACCAATAATTACTACCACATTCCTCTGTGCTGAGACACAATCTCTTGTTATACCCCATTCTTACATGCCAAGAATTACCCACAAATCCTGCCGCATTCCACAGTTCCTTGAATTACCCACAAAACAATGTTCTACCCATTCTGACATGCCAAGGATTACCAACAATAATTACTATCCCATTCTTCTGTGCCTAAAATTACCCACAAAACCAAATTCTACCCAAATCTTACACGCCAAGGTTTACCAATAATTTCTATCACATTCCTAAATGTGTTCTACTATTTTTTCAATTGTGTATAACCCATAATGCCCTAGTTTCACCACAATCACTATTACCACATACACTTACTAATAGGTCAAAATATTAAATACAAACTTCCCAGCATTTTAGAATGTTAACTATCATTTTCTCTAGTGTTAACTATCATTTTCTGCAGTAAGATTTAGTTTTACCATCCACTGTTGGCAAACATTTTTATATTTTGGATATTAAAAATGTTTAACAGAGACTTGTAAATTTCCATTTTCACGTTCGAAATTTAAGTCACAATGTAATTTTGAAACATATAGTTTGTTATTCAACAACAAGAGAGGCACCTTACAAGCAACTTATTCAAACCTTCTCATCAAAAATGCACACAAAACTGTACACAATCTTTGAATTAAAGCCATAAAACAGAACACACAATTTTTGATGAGAAAGTTGTTGAGCTGCTGTGTAAGATGCTATACAGTAAATATGTTATATCTATGTCTACGATAGTAGAAGTTTAGTTGGGAAAAAACTAAACAGGAGTCTACAATACGAATTATGGCATGGCTTATCAGTTAAATTCAGAAACAACAGGAAATAATCACTAAACCGTTCTGGATTTTCTTCATAATTATCTCCCCTGATAAGGACAAGTTTGCAAATTATGCGACAGCGCAACACAAACATCACTTACACCGACAACGCTTACTGGACAAAATACAAAACATGGACCTGTTGCCTATAGTTACAATATCAAACATTGTGGTGCAGCCGTCGGACAAGGAGGTATCAACAAGGCCAATAACTTATATAATCATATACTTAGGTAGCACACCACTATATATCACAACAATATAGCTATTACTCAAATATTGACTCTGCTAAGCCAATAATAAATACAAAATGAATATATTAAATGAATGAGAGTACACAGATTTGTAAATACTTACAAAAATCACAATCACTTTAGGTAACACACCACTAGGTGTGAAAACAGTATCTTCTAATTTAGCATCATCTTTGATAATGAATATTTCTTTCCAAAGGTTGATAACTCAGTGTTATTTACTTTTAGGTAGCACATCATCATTTATAACAGAAAATTATCTTAACTATTAAATTATATCAAAATTAATTGTGGATCTTTGCTTCATTATGAGATAATATTATTTACGCATCCCTTATTTCACTCTTGGACACATTTCTTTGTAAATGTCGAAACAATTGTACTCTATTTTTCACACAGATATTAAAAGTTGTAGAAACTGATAAAGTCTGACATTGGATGATTGACAATCAGGCACAGCACAGCAAGGGAACGAAAGAAGCGCAGGATGAAAGTTGATAAATAAGCAGAAAAATGTGTGCGGTAATAATTATATTAATATTTTTTTTCTTAAAAAAAAAGCTGCGGTAAGAATTAAACATAAAATACAAATGTATACAAAAATACAGGTGTTATTACAGCTTAAATTTTCTTTTCCTTTTTCTACAAAGTCAAAACTGTCAGGACATCTGTATTTCTTGTAGTATATTCATTTGTTCCCCATCGTGATCCATAAATTGGAGCATAGACAATTGACAAAATAAGAAGCGAAAGCAAAAAAATTATAAAATATAAATTGTTTTAATTGCAACATAAAAAGCAGGAGCAATTTTACACACAAAACATATCCTTCACACAGAATACTGAACCCGGTTCAAAGTTAAACACTAACTCTCCTACATAATCCTATATGGGGTAGAATAGGCCGAAGCGATAGGGAGAACAAAGACATAATCGACAAGGTAGGGCAGAAAAAAAACCAGGTAATAAACGATAAAATTATTTGACAGTATAAAGAACGTAATGAAACAATATATAAATTCAAATGAAAAAGGAAAAGTTGTATCCATGTATACATTCTAAATTTAAATGTGTTTAGTCATGTTTCAAAGTATAAGTAATTCAAATTTATTTTAAGTCTTGGGAAAGTTCAGTTGAAAAATTGGTTTAAAATTATCACATTTGTTTCTATACATAAAACTGAAATTTTTAATGCCTGTTTTTTAATCTCATTGTCTTTTAGATTGTATTTTAACATATTAAAGAAAAAGTTGTATGGTATTCACCATAACAGTAAAACTTGGAAATATGCTTTCAAGAACTTTACATTTTTATCACACATATGTTGATTTTTGTTAAAGACCCATTATTTTCAACCATTTTGTTTTGATCTTGATTTTTTGTTCACAATTATAATTTCATTCTTTTATCTAAACAGATTGAAATTGATTCTTTTTAAATGCACTATATATAAATAAATATGTTTTTATAGTAAACACCTTAGTTTAATAGCAAACACTTTATTTCTCGGTACAAAAGCTGAAAAAAGCGGCATAGTTTAAAACCAGATTAACGACATTAAAACAAATATATACCTGATGTCTCTCCAGGAGTGCCTCAGCTCCAGTGACGTCCTTGGCAAGCTCGTCAGACGACACTAGTGACATCATACTGTTAATCCAGGACGTCAGATCTCTGTCAATTAAAAGTTTGTTCGATCAATTTACTTTTGTTACAGAGATGTGTTTCTTGCTTGTAAACAAGTTTTATTAAGTTCCTTTCGAAGTCAAATATACTAAAATAATAATTGAAATATTATGTCAAAAGTAACATGTATTAAGCGTAGATTACATAGACCAAATTGAACTGTCTTTAATTTTTTTGTAGACATTGGCTTCTGATTCTCAACAACCAACCATCTTAGCAAAGTCTCGAAGAATCCTGTGGTTATAACTTTGACCATTTCAGATGTTACAGTATTTTTTTCGAAGCCTCTATGTATTGAACCTACTTACCTGTAGTCACTGAGGAATCTCTGTAAATCAAAGCTATCTAGAAGTTTGTTCTTTCTACCATTTGCCTAAAATAAAGAAACAAATAATGTTTTAATATCAAAAATTCATTTTGGGATAATACAGAAATAATGGATATTTTACAGGAAATTAAAAATTATCCTCTTCCAAGAGAAAAGGTGTTCATGGAACTTTAATCATGAGAATGAAATAAAACGGCTTCCTTATCCTGCAGACTTTTTGGTGTAAAAATACAATTATTTACCTTTACAGTTAGACATATTTAATCATTCTCCTTATATAGTGCAGAAATATTAAAAATTAATGCAAACTTTCAAACTTGCAAAGCAGAGACTAAACTAAACATTTAACGGTTACCTTTCTATGATATTTCTTATTTTTTGAGACAATATATCCGTGATGAAATTGTATCATTCAAGGCAAGAGAAGAAAATGTCTACTTTATGATCATTTGAACTCATTCCCAGATCTGTATAGTATCGCTCTTTATGTAATACACAAATCTAGGATTAAATCAATACGCTTTGGTAGAGTCATTTTCCTAGTCTCAAAATTGCCATTTTCCAGTTCCGAATATTCCATATCTCTAGCTACCAAGACAACTTTTGGACAACCATTGTTTACAGACACATATTTCAGTGTCAAAATGTAAAAGATTTATAATGGTAGTTTTAAGAATATGTTTTTGATATTAAAGTCAAAACTCATGAAAAATGGTTATTCAGAACTATAGAAATTTTCTGCAATTCGGAACTAAGAAAATGACTGTACTGCCAGATGAAATGAAGGGTACCTTGTGTGTCAGATTGTTCCACATCTGGTTAATTTCTTGCTGGTGAACGTCAATCTGTTCTTCCTGGTCAGGATGTGTCATGATCAAGCGTTTCGCTGTGTCGTTCAAATCACGCACCTGAAATCAAGAAAATCATGTGTCAACTTCCTGTTCCTGTGTCAAGTGAAATATTTTGTTCAACATTTTGTACAAGACAATGTCAGGTTACATAGCAACATACTTAAACTCTGGGTGTTTTGATTTGTTTTAAATTTTACTTGAGCAGTTAGACTTACCATTACTATATTTCTTCAACATAATATTGCCACTCACAGGCATGACAGCATTTTTTTCATAAACCACTTATTTTGTGAGCTTTTTATTTTTACAGTTCAATGAAACTTATATAAATTCTGAATGCTGATCATCGAGAGCTATCTACAAAATACAGCATTTTTTTCATAAACCACTTATTTTGGGAAAATTTTTCTTTTTAATACCAGTTTAAGTAATATCACACAATTCCTACTACAACATTCCTCTGTGCCTAGAATTTCCCACAAAACAAAAGTTCTACCCCACTCTTACATGCCAAGGGTTACCAATAATTCCTACGACCATTGAGAAGCAAACTACAAATTACCTTGTCTTCCAAAGCATTTAAATCTTTTTCTAGAGCACCATGTTTACGCTGTAATGCCTGCACGCTAGCCAAGTCATAGCCATAGTTCTCGTTGTTGAGAGCTGCGTCTTTCTCGTTGATCCAGTCCTTAGTTTCGTCCACATCTCTGTGATATCTCTGCACCTCGTGGGCACTGCCAAGCGACTCCGCTCTCACAGCTGTGACCTGTTGAAGATTTGCCCACCTATTGTTGAGCGTTGCAATCTGTTCCCTAATCTTTTCTGCAGCCTCGGTACGACCAATAGCCGTTAGTTTGTCGGCAATCGTGTTCAATTCTTGTAAGCGAGCTTCGTTCTGCTTCAAATCCTTCTGGTAGTCGTCAAATTTCTTCTGCATTTCTTCAACTTGTTCCAAGTCGTCGCCTACGTCCTCGCCGACCATCAGATCCTCTTTCTCTGTGATCCATGAGGCCAACTCAGCAGCTTCACGGACTAACTGGTAGGCACGGCAAGATTCTCTCAGCTTCTCACTCCTCTGATTCCCTTGGTCCAACAAGTTAGCATATCTGCAAAGAGATGAAAACATAAGTAAAGTCATTTTGAGTAAATTAGTTGATTCCGACGAAAAACAAGTTTAGACATTTTAAGTTAATAAATTTGTGGGTTTTCTTATTCAAGAATTGAGACGAAAAAACAATTTTAGGTTTCCTTATCAAAGATTTTCCTACAATTACAACTAAGAGTTTTTTTTTCAAATGATTTTTTTTATTAGATCTTTTATCTACAAATTTAAAGTAACACAAAACTTAATGCTACATTATAATCGGTTGAGTTCATGCCGAAAGATCAGCAAGGACTGGATCTTTCCAAAATATTGAAATTTAAACCTTTTTTTTTTACTTACTGTGTTTCAATCTGGTTCTGTCTGACAGAGATGGTGAATTCATCCATTAGATTATTTCTGCTAGCGGAGAGACTTGGGTCAAGTTTCTTCACGTAGGCAGCCGGCACGAATCCTTGTCGATCGTTGACCTCGACCTTCCACCAATCTTTGTTACTACTGTTCAATAGAGTCAGAACCTCGCCTTTCTTCATGGAGACCTCACGTGGAGACTTCTCTGTGTAGTCGTACAGAGCCATGACCTTCTCTGTGCCAAGGTCATCCACGACTGGTGCCTCTTGTTGCTGTAATTAGAAAATCAAAGATAAATGAATTGCCGTTCCAGAAGAGGGCTCAAATAGGCTTGCCTACTGCCCAATTCCTTTTACAAATTGGTTTTGTAAAAAAATATATGAAATTAAAATGAATTGCCGTCTTGGTGGATTTTTTCATATAACACAAAATCTGTTTGCTATAATGATAAATATTAATGAAAAGTTACATGTCATCTTGATTAAGGTTAGAAATATGAAAATATTCCACACTGACCGACCTTTTTGTCCAATAAATGTCTATTTCCTGTCTAAAACTACTGCATTCAATATTTTAAATAAATTGACAAGAGGCCGAAACTTTTAAGTTTGGATCCTTCTGTCAGAAATGGAACAGAAACAGCAACCATCATCTAGCTACTAATTAAGCTCCAATACACAATTTCACTAATATAAATTCACTGAGAATTTAACATCCTCTAAATATTTCCTAAATATAAATTCTAGAAATATCGACAATGGGATTTCTTGATCTCTTTGCCATATTGTAAGAGCAAATGATTATAGTTAGAGAGTTCTACATTTATGTCCATTTGCTATTGGAAAAGTATGTCTAATACATCTCATCTGTTGTGTATTGTAAACATATTTCACTTTCAGAAATATCATTTTCAATGTATTGAATGCAAGATATGTGAACACTTTCAGAAACAAACATTTTCATGAAAGAAATGCTTCTTGAAATCTGCTTCACTGACTTATTCCTTTGGTGCTGGTTAAAAATGACCACAACAGATTTATAAGTTGGCATTTACATACTCGCTTGAAAGTCTGCTTCACTCACGGACTCCCTTTACTGATGCCACTGACTTATATTTTCACATTTACTATCTCCCTTGAAAGTCTGCTTCACTCACAGACTCCCTTTAGTGATGCCACTGACTAATATTTTCACATTTATTATCTCCCTTGAAAGTCTACTTCACTCACAGACTCCCTTTAGTAAAACCACTGACT
>JAUMGZ010163235.1:0-15961 GCA_032359645.1 Pododesmus macrochisma
TAATGATGAATGTGATGTTTGTTTATATGTAATCCAGGTATCTTAATGTCCTAATGATGAATGTGATGTTTGTTTATATGTAATCCAGGTATCTTAATGTCCTAATGATGAATGTGATGTTTGTTTATTCCTTTGTTATTAAGCCAAAAAATGACTTCCTGTCAG
The DNA here is from genome assembly GCA_032359645.1 of Pododesmus macrochisma. Lineage (NCBI taxonomy): Eukaryota > Metazoa > Mollusca > Bivalvia > Pectinida > Anomiidae > Pododesmus > Pododesmus macrochisma. The sequence goes on from JAUMGZ010163235.1 coordinate 166, forward strand.
TAGAGGGACAAATAAGCTCATTGTACTACTTGCCACCAGTGTATCAACTTTGATGTCAAATTTGATAAATATATTAATAAAATACAAACTGCAGGACGTTACAAATTTCGTTGCTGGTTCATGATGAACAACTATTAACTATCAATTTTGTATATTAGGAATCCAATAAAAAAAAATGAAGGATATTATTAATGAAAAATAACACTACGCAAAATTCAAATCTTCATAACGGTCATACATCCTTCGTGATTTTCAAATAGAAACAATCAAGAATATCTCTTAAACTGTTTCCTACTTTTAAATTAATTACAATATCTTTAAAAAAAAAAGTTCCCATGTGAGCCTTAAGATCGGTGTGGATAGCTTGTTCGTATTCAATACTTAATGGACATTTATTATAAAACTCAATCAATAAGTGTCTTTATAACAATTGACTTTCATGATAGAATTGCTTTCCGTCTGTCTGAATTCGATTTAGATACTTTCAACTTTTCAAAGCTAACTGCACTAAAGTTAATCAACATTGACAAAATTTCGTTTATCGTACTAAAATGCATCAGGCTTATGTTGATCAAGTTGTTTTAAATGGAAATTGCTCAATGACGTCAATTCTATATATCATTATTAATAATTCAACCGTAAGAGTAGTGGGTTTAAGTTATACTTTGTTGTAACAAAGGTCGATGGGATATACCTTATTAGGCAAACATGTTCAAATAACCACTACCTTTTTCGTCAAGATGTGAAACACAGGATGAGTGGAATCAACAGCCGAGAGACACTGACAAACCAACAATATGTAGTCGCATTAAACAATTCAGCACCAAAACAAACCCGAAAGAACCGACTTCACAAACATCCTAATAACTAGTTATCCATACAGACCGACTAAGGACGGTCACCCAGCACGAAGCAGGTTGATGAAGCATTTATAAATACACTTCAAAGCTCTTGTAATCATCTCAATAACTAACCGCCTAAATCGCTCAAAATACTGTTTGAATTTGTTTAGTTTTCTAGCCCTTCATTTTGAGTAGTTGATTGTTAACATTCATTTTGCCCTGGACGTCTGTTGGTTCTCTTTTCACGTTCTTTCGATTTTATTTTATTTTATTATAATTTCATCTCTGCTGAAGTATGCGGTCATGGGTTCTTACTCCTTGTCGTACTGCCTTTACTGCTGTGCTTACGTGAAACTGTTTCTGCTTCTATTCCTACCATGTCATTGGTTTTCTCCTGTACTCTTTCGTAACAATATTAGTGATCGTTTTGTAATGGTGACACATGTTTGTCTTTTATACTGTGAAAAGGGTTGAGATATACCACTTACTCTTTCACGAGCACCTGATTTCGCTTCTTGTTTTTAAATAGAAGTTCGTGATGTTTCCGTTTTTAGTTGAATATTGTATTTTTGTTATTTTTGTTCTATGTGTGCCCAACGTTTTCCCTCTATTTGCCCATGCCCATGGACTTATGACTTTACAATATCGTCTTGGTTTTCCGTATTTACTCCCTTTTTGAGTACCGGCTTGATTTTGTGTTTCACTAGTTTATGTATGGTCCACTTTCACGCTTATTTAATCGTTTGCATGCTTTACACATTCGGCTCTCATACTCGACATTTTCGACAAGTGACTTCCTCTTTCGTCTTTGTGGTAGCTGTCGGTCGTAATATTGCGCCATTGAACAAAATAGTTGCATACTTGAAAACCTTCTTCTTCAACGGTTCCAGAAACTGAAATCGTTTTATAATATTGAGATTTCGTTATTCACCAGTTCCGTATTAATAGCATAATCCTATCTGTTACAGAAAATAAAATTATAAATGTTGAAACTTAATTATAATAGTCTCTTTGCTGAACAGATATAATGTATTTAAAAAATAAAAAGAACCTTAGTCGATGATAAACAATGTTTTATTGAAATTCATGTACATGTATTGCATATGTCATTATAACTCTATTATCATAAAATAATCCACTAGGATAAACTAACTAATATATAACATAACATTTAAAACCCAATGGTGATCTTGCTTAATGAAATCTATTTGAATTTGAAAAAAATAACCGAAGTCAACATCTGCAATAATCATTGGTTCTTTTGGAATGCATATGAAATCATTAATCATTATCTACACAATCTACTAAGAAATAAACTAACTTACGGATATTTTAGATGCCTTATTCAATAGATGCCAATAGCTAATTTTATCGATACTGGCACCACTTGTGCATTTATATAACAAACTTTTAAACGTAATAGGCCACCAAGGTCTCTAAGAGACGAAAACCAATTTTTGTAAAAAAAAAATCCCCGACCAAGGTTCCTCGCCAAGCTACAATGAATTTAGAATATATCTATATATATATTTAAAGCGGTGTGGCTAAAGAGAAGTAGAAAATAAATTAAGTAGATTGCAGAGTATATAAAAATGTTTAATAAACTACCCTGGACAGCTATTTCGAATAATTGTCTTAAAAAAAATTTAATAAATGTTTTGTATTGCTTTTTCAACAGTAGACAAATAAAAACAATGATACATGAGGATATTGTTACGAAAACATATAAACATAATGGCGTATTAAGTTTATAGTTTGAATATACGTTTAGAAAAACAATTGTCTAAAGTTAAATGTTTTACTTTTGTTCTTTTAATATAATGTATATGGATAGCAAACTATTTGACAGCCTTTTGAGATAGGTAGCTAATGTAGCTCTTTTTTTCTCTTTTAAAAAAATACTTTCGTAAATACTTTTTCCAATTTATTGTCATGAATTTTGTTTTGAGATGTAAGCTTGAACTGCCTACCCCAATTGTTATTATGATTTGAAATATTGTCTTTCATTTATAAACACATATAATTGCAGGTGAATTGGATGCGAAATGTGCACCTCGAAGAATTATAATGTATACAATTAAATACTGGCTGATTAAAATGTGAACTTGAACAGTAGAAATGGGATCATTTTGTTTTCAAAAGTTGTAATAGAATTTATACAAATCAATTTGTTTTGTTATATAGTGATTTTTATCAGAAAAAATCTTAAATGTGACACTTCAAACCCAAAACCAAATTTTTTTGAAGTAAAGCTACCGATTCCAGCAATCTGTCATATATTTTTATATATCAGTATATCAATACGAATGAATCATTCGATACACCTAAAAATATCAATTGTTTAGCTCCTGGGCCTACAAAACATTGAAATTAAATTTAAATGGTTTCCTTGGAGACAAAAATCAGAAACAAGCTTAAATTGTATTAAATAAAACTGTGATACATAATACATGTAGTCATGCATTATTGCATTTACATAGTAATATACGTATTATGTTTTTTATATTGGCAAAGATGTCCATATTTTATATATATAAAAAAACCGTTTACTCTAACAAATGTTTGTTCTTTTCTGAAAATATCACTATTAAGGAGTCTCCTGTTACTTTTTGATATTTGGTGATTTAGTCAACTTGCCAATTATGTTAACATTTTAATAGTTTATAATATAAAGGCAATAAAACATCTTTGTACCTGCGCGTAAATGTCATATACCATTGTAAAAAAAAAATTAGCAAATAATTGGACGTTACCGCTTCAATTTAACTACACTCATTAATGTCAATTTATGTAAAAGAACATCAGTAACGCAATAAAAAGTGTTACAATAGTCTATCCACAAAATCATCTACTTCAATGGCATACGTGTTGTACCATTCAATGAACATGGATTCAATTTCCGGCATAATAATAGGTTTGATCACCAACGTCAGAGTGGAAGGCTTTATCTAGTTCATTAACAATGCCTTTAAACTTCGGTCGATCTGCGGGTTTGAACTGCCAACATCTCAACATCAAGGAGTGATGCCTAAAACAATTAATACACAAAATTATAAACAAATCCGCAATTAATTGTATTCACATGGTCTTTAAATTCATAACAAGCAGTAAGTTATTTTTTACTCTCCTATAACACCCATCTTTACATTTGAATAAACATAAACAATACGTCTGTGATCAAACAAACTTAAATAAAGATGTTTTGCATTTTTATATAAAAAAAAATGATGCCAGCTTTAAGGTATTATACGTTCATGGTTACAAACAAACTAAATGAAGACAGGCAACAAAAACTAAATTAAGGAAGGATGACATGTACATCAGAAGAACTGACGACTAAGGAAAACGGCAACAGATATTAAAGCGTGTTAAAATACATAATCTAACATCACGAAAATGTTCAAAGCTAGACACAACATATGAACGACTTAAGACGTTAACTTAACTATTTAATGGTGTGTTAAAATTTCTTAAAATAAATCATTACACAATACAGGCGCAGTTGTAATAATACACACTATGTATGATCAACTTCAGTGAAACACAGTCATGTTTTATTAGAAGGACAGGATTGGTGACGTTATTCTCAATATAAAATAATGTAACCAAAATACTATCTGACTTTAGTACTTATTTAATATTAATTTAATATTATTTAATATTTAATATATTTAAGAGCCGAGTGAATAAACGAATTGATAACAGAAGAATATGATGGTTTAATGAATATAACTTTGAAAAGAGTGAATTTATGTCGAAAACCCTTAGTAGCAAAGTGGCATCACTAAAATTGCACTTGGTTGACAGTTAGCTAAGGGTCAACTTTAAAAGTTATCCCACTAGCAGTAGGATGGAGCAGAGCATCAGAGTTCTTTTTGTACAAGGCCATCATCGATCCCTTAAGCGTTACCAGTCAGTTTACAGTGAGAAAACTTAGCAAATTAGAGGTAATGTCCGACGTTTAACTCGTTGTAAGTGGATTATACTTACTATGACGGAACAAAAACTACAAAAAAAAGTCATGAAATTGTTGTCAATCAAGAACAGAATACATTTTTTATCGATTGACTTACATTCCGTCACATACTTCAGGAGATTCCATTCGATATCCGGATGTCAGCTTACTTTTCACGTCTCTGCTGCTAATTTTAGGATACGGAGTATCTCCTATAACCATATAAAACATGCAAGTATAAATAATGTAAAAACTTAATTTTGAAATTCTATTTTATATCAGTATTTCACTTATTCTACATTTGCGCTATTTTCACAAAGATAAAACGTATAAACGAACAATCATTAGTTTACCGAGACTAAATATCTCCCACATGAGGATTCCAAAGGACCATACATCACTATCGGAATTAGCATCTCGCAAGCTCTTCATACATTCCGGAGCCAACCACTTCAATGGCAAACGTTCCTGTAAGTGTATGAATTGAGTAGCGAAATATATTCAAAAGTGTTGCATTATGAATAGAAAAAGTCATACACTGTAACTAGCATACGCTATTATATTGCCACATTTTCCTCCTTTTTTGTCATTTAAAAATTATTTCATGTTTATGTATTGCATGCGATGATCAATTATTGGCGGTTACAATATAAATTAATGATAAAAATACCGATATTTCAAGACAAACGGAAATCGAGTATACCTCTGTTACAAAATAAAGCAAAGCAAATAGTGAATAGTTACGTGTAAGGACATTAGTATACAAACTTGCAAACTGAGACCTGACATCGATAAAAATAAATTGAAATGAAAGAAAAACCAAAAATGAGAGAAAGCTCTTCAAGAATATGACATCGATTAAATAACTTACTAAATTTTGCATTTATTTACAAATCTTAAAAGCTCTTTTGAGATCATAAAAATGTCCTTTTTTACCATAATGTAAAACAATGGAACCATACTATGAACAGAGAGAGAGAGAGAGAGAGAGAGAGAGAGAGAGAGAGAGAGAGAGGGGTAACTATATACTATTATCTACTGTCACTCTATCAGTGACACATTCTGATGGTGAAATATGTCCCCTTTTTTAATATGGAAAGGGCTTCCATATACCCAATTGAAACGAACACATTTATAGCAGGAAACGCTTACTCCTTTGCGGACACCTGGTCTCACTTTAGTTTTTTAATAGAAGTTCTTGATGCTTCTGTGTAGCTAATAATTATTGTATTTTGTACTGTTTCCTGTGTACGTCGTACGTTTTCCTTTTATTTGCCCGTGTCTTTTGAATATTGTCTTGATTTTTCGTATTTACTTCTTACGATTGTCATTTTAACACAACTTGACTTAACTAAACTTAAGTGTACGGGATCACTCACTTTGTTTGGATCCAAATCGTCATGTTCTGATTCTTTATTTGGTCCAAATCCAGTTATTTTAGGTTCAAGCAGAAAGTTCAATAACACATTCCTTGCTGCCAGATGACGATGTACTATCTGAATATAAATAGCATACATGACAATTTGATACCAATATTTGTATTATATAACAGTAGAAAATAATTTCCATTTGCCAAGAGGACGCATGTATCTATTAAAATCTACTTTCTTCTCGACCAAACACTCTCTTGTTATACAACCTCAATATCGATGTTTGTTCGATGTTTGTGTCCGTGCATTATTTGACCAAGATATGTATTAAAATCATTATATACTTCATTCATGTTGATAGATGTATATGCACCACACTGATATACGTATACCATAGTTTCAGGTTTTTGCCCCTGTTCACAGTTAAAAAAAATAGAAACTTACGAAAAGACACAAACAATTATAACATTAAAAATTGACGTCGATCCAACCAATGTAGATTGATATTATTAATACAAATCGATGTCTTAATGTATTAAATGTGTGTGTTCATGTTCATCAACCCTGCCCTTGTTCATCCTTCTAAAAATTCAGAAATTCATATATGGGCAAGAGAAAATGTTTCTTTTTTATATTCTTCCATCATGTAATTTGAAATACAAATGTACCTGTTTTGAAGATAAGAATTCCATGCCCTTTGCAATTTCGTATGACATTCTGTGAAGACGATCAATTACTGACTCTGTAAGGGTTGCCTTCTGTTTCTGCAACCAGTTTCGGAGAGTTCCATGCTCACAGTACTCAATAACCATGTAAGGCCCCACTTAAGAATACAATGTGGCATAATATATAAGTTATTACTCTCAAGCTCATTTCAAACCTATGATGTAATTAAAATTTCAAAATAGCTAAAATGGGTAAACGGATCGAAATGGGTTAAAGAGTGTAGAGCTAAAATTACATTAACATCCTGAAATTACATGCATTTTAAATCATTTTCCTAAAGCCATAATAATATAATTAGGACTCTTCGGAAATGTAAAGATATTCTTCAAACACATGTTGATTGCTACAGTTGTTAATATAAGCACACGAGCGTAGTTTCTGTCACTAAGAATATTTGTCATGTCACATTTTATACATGTTTTGTTACCTCATTACTACCAAATTTGTGTACTAAGGTGCAATATATTGTCTGTCTCAAATTACGTTTCCTCTGTCTTCTTGAAGCATCTTATTCAATCGAAAAGTTTGTATCGAAGACAACGGAGTGTCGTTAATGTTAACACATATAAAAAAAGAAATTAGATCAAAATCAAAATTATATATTTTTGGCGAAAAACAAACCTAACTAGTTATATAGAATGCAGGGGGCCCTTTCGATTAAAATGGGACTACAGTGCAATACGTCAAAGTTTCATAACAGAGTATGTTTATTTAAACGTTAAGTAATCATTCATTCAATCCAGCGTACCCATACTTGCACGAACATAACACTTTACATTTACATGTATCATTGTTGATGATATAGAAATGACAAGTATTGAAAAATAATGTATCAAGCTTTTTAGGATATATGTATTTTTTTGATTAATAAGAGTAGAAAAAGTATGCCATGAAAAGATTTGAACCATCGATTTTACGCTTCCACATTGCCGTTATCGTAACCGTTCAATTACAGTTGTTATATTCTCTACCATTTCCATATCTGTACTATGAACACTTTTTATAAAAACTTTCGAACTGTATCAGGAACATACGATTTGGTATAAGACTGATTTTAGAATAAATTGTAGTTTTCTTTTCAATATTTACAAATATAGAAACTGAAAACTAAATACATACAAATGTCGTCAATCTAAATCTTCATTTGCATTGTACTAATAACATTAACAATAATATGCAACAAATAGATCTACGGTAAAAAAAAGAAAATAATATATTGATTATTTACCCGAAAAAACATTACCTGTCTTTCGATATCAGGCATATTCTACATGTAACTCGTATATAACACGAACAAATCTGTATCAAGTTTAAATAGCGTACAAATTGGCCAATATTTTGTTGAATTCCATCACGGTGACGGCGTAACGCAGCCGACAAAGCATGTTTTTCCAGCAAATTCGCGCGAGTAACGTCACAACTTTTTGACGTCATTTCCTCGTTTATGACGTCAGGAGTTAAGTGCCCTTTTCTCATGACGGCAGTCATATATCACTTTTAAACAGAAAACTAAATATTCAATGTGCATATAGAAGTAGCAATATGTTAGTGACCTCAATTCAGCTTAAAACCACTTTGATAACACAATTTTGACTTTAAAAAGATCAAAGTATTAACTGCTAATGGTGACATGTGTTGTTAAAAACACGAGAACCGATATAGAGTTTGTCGTGACGTATCGCTACTACATTTAATGCATTACAGATATTATTTAATAAAAAAAAAGATTTGTACTACGTAACATACATTTTCATTAACAAAGGCTTTAGTATAAAGTTACCACCTCTTACAAAATTATATAGAATCTTTCATCAAAGTATTAAAGTAACAATGAGTCGAAAATTGTTTATATTGTGTTGAATTATCTCAATATTCAAAAATAATATATATATATATATATATTGTCAATTTAACCATTAACAATGTACGACGGTTTTTAATTAACCTTTTGCTAAACGTAGGTAAATGTATTTTCACTTACATGTTGTGTTGTCAGTAACAGATCCAATAAATTGTAGAATGCTAGAATGTGTGCCAACTTTCGAACTAAAGAAGTTAATTTTTGCTTTCATAACTAATTCATCAAACTCAACATACGACTCTAAAAAACAAAAAGAACTCAGTATAGCTCTTAGCATATTTAAACCTAAAACTGCTTCAATTAAAGTCGAAAACGAAGAAAGGTAAACACTATAAACAACATGATTAAGAGGACTCGCTTCAACTTTTTGCCCCAAACAAGCTTTAAATCCTGTATTTGTTAGTCAAAGGTGATTCATTACATACTATTATGTATCCCCGAACATAATTGTGTCATTTGTTTAATAGCCACAGGCCGGTGCCCAGCTATCATACAGGATTCACAAAAATCACAGCTGACAGGTGACCCACATTTTCCAGACAGCATACGTATATTACAATGGCATATGACAGAAGATTTATAAAAGTATTTTAAAATTATGATTAGTTAACCATGCAGATTGAACAATAATTCAAACTTTTAGAAACTCAGTCAGTTTTTTATTTATAGAACCAGTCTATCTTGAAATTTGGAACTGTCCATTAAAAATTCTTTTAGCGTTCATTAGCGGTTGTTGTGTTGTAGCATGATCTGTAAATTAAACATTTTTCCTTAAGGAGGCTTTTATACCCTTGCAACATTTTACAATCATTAGTGCTGTGGCACAGTCAACAAGTAAGTATTGTAGTAAAACTGCTAAGGTTTCAGGTTCAGCTGCGACACAAACACTTTAACATACTAACTTGTTAGTGAATTTGAGACTTCGTTAGACTATATATTTTTCCGGTAAATATTAGACATTCTCACCTTTAAGAATCTTGGCTACAACAGTTGTTGTTTCTCTTGCACCATCATTATAATTAGCTTTGTATATATCAGCAAATCTCCCACTTGTCATCTTCTCAACCAGTGATATACGGTTTCCAGGTATAGTTTGAGCACTGTTCATATCCATATCACTGTACAAATAAATTTCTTCCTCGCCGTAATCAACATAACTTTTATTCTGTAAAATGTATAACAAGGTTGTTTTATAAAAAAAACCACTTATTTCTTTTGTCTTACTTATGTCCTGAAAATATAAGTGTATACACAATTGTTCATTTATTAATTTTCTAAACAAAATCAACAATACAAATGTAGATTATGTACTGAATGTGGCTGATTAAAGTCCTGTGACAAAAGTTCGGTGTAATTCACATGACAAATATAACAAGCTATTTCGTAGAACGTTTGTACCGACTACAATTGTAGTACATTGTTATGTCCGCATTAAGGCATACATCTGCTTAACATTGTCATCGAAATATCATTTTAGAGAAATTCAAGCATTTTATGAATGAACGAATGATAATTATTAATCTCATTAAATATACGTAAATATGGATGCATTACATTGGCTATACAATTTAGCCCGATTCTGTTCTTATTGTCTTCTTTAGGGCATACCAAAATTAGTTAAATTGTGTTAGACCTCCTACTTAAAATCGACACGAATGGTACCTTTTCCACTAAACCTTATGACAAACGTGACAACTTAAGTTTTCCAGTTTTCAACTTCCCATTCTTAGACAGCAACATACCCTCCTCACCTGCTGATGGAGTTTATGTGTCACAGCTAATTCGTTATTCAAGAGCGTGTCTTTACTAGAGGATTGCTGTTGACATTTAAGCTTTTGAGGGAGGGATATACACTACACATACTTCGGTCTGCATTCAGGAAGTTTTATGGCCGCCGTCATGATACAGTGTGGGATTTGACAAGTCTGTTTCTGATAAAATTACAGACATTATCCCTACGTTATAGTTTGAATTTCCTTACGTCATAGTTTGAGTTTCTACCAGTCATTAATTTGGCTTCATATCTGCCTGTATTCGTATTTCGGCAACCCCTTTATTAATTGTTAGTTAGTCAATCAGTCATTCCATCCAAAGTCAGTCATTCCATCCAAAGTCAGTCTGTCCGTCCGTGTGTCAGACTGTCTTTGATTCTATATGTTTTTATTAATATATTTATATAACAAGTAGAATGCACGGTACAAAGGGGTTGGGTGGAGTTTACTCCTCGTCGCCCTATCTTTACTGCTCTGCTTTATTGATAATGTTGCTATTTCTATTCCTCTCCTGTTAATGGTTGTTCTCCTTTGCTATTTCGTCACCATAACTGTAACTTTTTCTTATGGTGACACTTGCTCCTTTTTATACAATGAGAAAGGTTACCATACACCGGAATGACACGGAGGCATCGCGGTGGGTGACACATGTGTAGCAGAAAACGTTAACCATTGCGAGCACCAGGTATCGCTTCTAGTTTTTAACAGAAGTTCGTGATGTTTCCATTTTTAGTTAATAAATGTGTATTTGGTTAATTTTTCTGTGTGCGTCCAACGTTTTCTTATTGTTTGCCAATGTCCATGGACTAACACCTTAGAATATCGTCTTGTTTTTCGATTTACTATTTTTTTTAAAATCCAATTAAACCCAAAATGCATTAGTGACCTCGTTGATATGCGTAAATACCGAAGCTTCGCATTGGTTATCGAACGTAGCACGTGTGTGTGTGTGTGTATGTGTGTGTGTGTGTGTGTGCAACATTTCGTTGATATAGAAGTATTAGTAGGGAACTTAGGGCATGGAATCCAAAGTGTGGCAAAACGGACAGAAGGACACATTAACATTAATATTTTCCAAGTGTCCGTGAAAATTAGGGAACAGACATACGTCAAATAGCCCGATTTCGGATTCCATTGTTTTGTATACCTGGCAATACTGTATCATATAACCATACATCATATATTAATACATACATTAAATGCTGCTGATTTGGGGCTCTTGTTGTTACCCCTTGACCTAGTATTGCGTTTAGTCAGCCTTCTATCAATGGTACCGTAAATTGATTCTTTCACTCTGTTTAGTCGTCCAGTTCTCCACATGAATATACCAACCAACAACACGCCGACAAGGATGACAATAACTATAAAATTAATTAAAATCATCATTAAACAACCAATATATGTGTAATTTGTAAAATTATATGAATAATGAGAGCTGCTAATATTTGATATAACATTGTAAATATATAACATACCGGCAACTACAGCGGCAATGACACCAGCAGGTACACCAGAATCAACTTCATCAACTGAAATTATAGTAAACGAAAAAAATCAGTTACCGAAAATGATCTCCTGTGTATTAAAAGATGCCCATTCTTTGTTTATGATTCAACAGTACTTGCTCCATATATAGTCCTCGGATCTTGGACGAGGTCACCTCAAAGAGAAGTGGTTATTTTGTCTTATGTAGACATGATATTTATTGGTGACGCGTTTCAGTTTGCAAGGTGGTTCTGACACGGAGGCATCGCGACGGGTGACATATGTGTAGCAGGAAACGTTTACCATATCGCGAACACTATAAACACCTGTTTTCGCTGCATGGTTTTTTAAGTACGTGATGTTTCCATAAATGTATATTTGGTTAATTTTTCTGTGTGCGTCCAACGTTTTCCTTTTGTTTGCCCATGTCCATGGACTTACAGCCTTAGAATATCGTCTTGGTTTTTCGAATTTACTACTTTGCAACTTATCTAGTAAATGCAAGAAAAATACACTACTGTTGATTGAACAATGTTTGATCGTAAATACAATTTAAAAGACTTACTTGTACGACTTCGTTGAATCACGGGATCACTTTGTTGTTTGCCTGCGTAAATGGTAATGAATTCTAGTTCATAATCTGTTTCCGGATCTAGGTTTCCAAGTGAATAGTGAGTCTCCTCTTTGTGAATGTGCATGACCTTTTCTATGCCTGACGAAGAATTGTACTTCAAAAGAAATTCGCTACGTTGATAGCATGTTGGAGCCTGGTGCCAGTCGAACCGGATTGTATGAGAACCAATGTTACCGACATGGAGTCCCATTGGTCCAGGATCTGACAGAATGATTAAGTACAGGTTAATATAAGTCATAATTGTTTTCATGATTAAGAAATATAGTTCATGTTCCAAAAGAAGCATTTCTGCAACGTCTTTAACTGATTGTTTTACGTATAATAGATCATGCATTGTCGATTAAAAAACAAGTTCGGTGACTAGTAGTAGATGTCTTCTCTTATAGGTTTGAAAACGTCGTAGTTTTGGACCTTCTACTTGTATCATATCATATCATGTCATATCAAAATATACTGGTGCAGATAACAAAACCCCCTTAAGAATAAGAGAAATAGCAGTAATGAGGACAAGCTCGAGCAATAGTTTAACTGCATAATTATCTAACCTAACATGAGATTCTTCATTGCGTTAGAGAGTCAAAACTAACTATAAATGAGACCGCAAGCTACGCGTCAAATCTGAAGACGTACAGTTATTTTTATCAAATAATGATAGTGTTCTTCAATTGCATATTTAGGCATTACTTAATCATGTGATATGATATGCAACACGTTACATAAAACTTCAAGCTGTTTATATTGACTGCATGGCACCCACCGACTCTGATTGGCTTTATTTTATCGACGTCACGTAACAATAGTAGAACGTCATATTTCATTTTTACAGAAAAGTCCTTTCAGTGCTAATGTTCACACATTTTAAATCACAACGAACACTTTATATTTGAGTCATATGATAAAGAGAAATGTATATTCGTTTCGTTTTCAAAAACTCGATAAAATGCAAAATTCATGACTCGTTTCACAATCTCATATGAAATGAAAACTTATTTTTGATCCTCTATGTCTAGCATACGCTCCTCATCCTTTCTGACTTAGATGCCATTCACGAAAAAGAAAACCTACAGTCAGCATTTAATTTTGAATAACTAAAGCTGAGGCACTGAAAACCGAGCAGTAAAAGGGTTATTAAGCGTTCATACTTCAATATCTCATTATGAATTCCTCTTGTACGAAGCACTTAGGGTGTTAATTATTCACTGCTTACGACGTGTTTACACTATGAGGGCATCTTCAATATTGGATTGTGGTTAATATCGAACGTCAAAGTCATGGATTCTCCCAATACCAATTTTAATAATACTTACACTCCTCGATACCATCCAACATTATCAAGTTGTTGACCTATATATGGACAAGAAACACTAACATTTTATTTTCATATTACAATTTTTATTCTGATGCAAAGGATAGGATTTATTTTGTTTAATAAGCATTTCAATTACAAATGGCACGAAGCTTCTATTTGGGAAAGATATTCAGATCTCTTCAATTTTCGAGGTTCAGTACAAACGTATAAAATGTTTCATAATATAAAATATTTGTTTCCAGTAAACCAGAAGACAAACGTCGTTTTGGTCAATGAGTTAAACCATATTTAATTGATGATGTTCTTGTCTTACTATCAAGTAAACATTTGTATGTACAACATAATGATATTTTGACCAAATCACGTTGAATATATTGACTAATTGTCCATTTTTTCCATATCATTTGGCTTATGATATTCATACATTGCCATCAACTTGATCATTTTGGTCACTTTTTTTTTTTTAAAATATGACTTTAACCAAGTTTAACACCTTTTTTCTATTAAATACACTGGTCAGTTGTTCGGCCCGTATTGAAGTTACGATGCCCATACTACACACAAGCTTGATCTTCATGGGTACTAAACTTCTGTTTGACATTGACCTAACGAAGTTTAGTTTTTGGTATGCAGGTCAGACTGTAAACCCCTATATAACTTCGAAAAACCAGAATTTGATCTGGTACACCACCGGCAATCCAAACAAGAGGCCCATTAGGCCTTAACGTCCATCTGGATTAAATGGGCCTATGTGTAAATTGTTGGCATTTGAAAACTTTTGACCGTAGGGTTATGCCTTGGAAAAAGTTGGTTTACCATGCTTTAAAATAACTTTAACCAAAGCATTAAACACTAGGCCTTCTAGTTTATAAGAAAATTTTGAAATTGTATCAAATTTCCCTATTTGGGCCTCCAAATGACCCTCCCCGAGTACTTAGCCCCGTCTTTTGAACAAATCTGAACCCCTTCCTCTAAGGATAACATCTACTATGCTTTGATGAAATTAGTCAGGTAGTGTTGGACAAGAAAACAGTATGGTATTTGCTATATACATAGTGATGAACTTTGACCTAAAAATGAGTAACATTTTTAAATCCTTGAATAAAACTTGTTTCTCCCTTCCCTAGAGTTATCATTAACCAAAGCATAAGGCTATATGACTTCTAGTTATTAAAAGAAGATTTGTAAAATTTAGTAAAATTTCCCCCCTTTTGGACCCCAAAGTGGCGACCCCCTGGGTTGGCCGAGCCCTATCATTTGAACAAAGTTTGGATAAAATTGGTCAAGTAATATTGGACAAGAAGTCAAAAATGTGAAAAGTTTACATATATGCTATAGTGTTGAATTTTGACCAAAAAAGCGTAACCTTCTTTTGATCCCAGGGTCACGCCTTGAACAAACTTGGTTCTCCGTGCCCTAAATCTGCTTCATACCAAAACAATAATCTCTAGGCCTTCTAGTGTTTTAGAAGAAGATTTTCTTTAATTTGGTCAAATGTTCCCGTTGTGGACCCAAAGTGGCGCCCCCTGGAGGATGAGCCCTATCATTTGAACCAATCTGAACCCCCTTCTCCTAAGGATTACATCTACCAAGTTTAGATGAAATTGGTCCAGTAATTTGGGACAAAAAGTCAAAAATGTGAAAAATTAACATATTTGCTATAGTGTTGAACCTTGACCCAAAAAAGCGTAATCTATTTTTGACCCCAGGGTCACACCTTGAACAAACATGGTTCTCCGTGCCATAGAGATGATTCATACCAAACCATTAAGCTCTAGGCCTTCTAGAGTATTAGAAGATTTTTGAAGTTTTGTCAAATTTTCCCCCGTTTGGCCCCCTAGT
>JAUMGZ010163246.1:0-15960 GCA_032359645.1 Pododesmus macrochisma
TGTGTGTGTGTGTGTGTGTGTGTGTGTGTGTGTGTGTGTGTGTGTGTGTGTGTGTGTGTGTGTGTGTGTGTGTGCAAAGTTTGTTTAATGTGTGTGTAATCTATTTTATGTATAAACGTTCCGTGGTGATGGTTGGTCGTGAATGTGTGTGTAATGTGAGTGTAATATGTGTGTAATCTGTTTTTATGTATGTTATTTGTGTATAAAAAAATTATTGGCGTTTTCCGGCATCATCAGTCCCACTGATTCAAATAACGTCATCCTAACACAAAAATATCTCCTGTGTATCAATAATGATTAAGTAAAAAGTACGAATAAAACGGTAAGTGCATTCCAGAAATCTGAATAATACAAAAAATAAGCAATAAAGTTTAATGCATCTTTGAAATATAAAAGCGTATGTTACCTGGTGCTTGGCAACCACCTTCTAAATTACAAAGATCTCCATTACAACAATGCATACATATTGGCATATTATTGCCTAAAGATCTTTCTGCATCAGAAGTTAGACCTCGCTTTCCGTTCATCGCTGCTGAACATCTCTGAAAAATAGAAAGGTAAAAATTTGCAAAATAAACAGAACAACAGACATGGAAAAACCAACATCAGCAACAGCAATCAACTCAAGTTAAAAATATAAAATAAAAGTCAATATCCCAGCAATTCTAATTCAACACAAGACTAGTAGCTATCTATGTCGACCTAATTAAGACGACAGAGAATATGGTTAGACTGGTTTATGAGGGTGTAGCCTTTCAACTTGCCGCGTAAAGCGGTCAAAACGAAAAATCCAATTAAGTATTAACATGAATGGAAGTTAAGTTATATATATAGAAAAGGCGTATTGTGAAGCAATGGTTGGGTCTTAATCGAGACAATGGTATTTAAAAATACGTATTCCTGAGACTTCCCTACAACGACCCATCAACAAATAGAATTTTACGATAAACGATCTATAATACATACAAAGCAGAAAATGTATAATTGGCAGAATTTATTTAAAAAAGACACTATCGCATTGTCATTTGATACCATCAAACCAATGGAAAACATCGAAGGTATACATAAGCTAAAATAAAATAAAATCTTAATATAATCTAGAAAAATCTATTAACAACAAAACAAGAACGAAACCAGGTTAATATTAAGAGAAATCGTTTAATGTTTTGGAAGCTCGAAGCTGCTGTCATTAATGGTCGCAACAGAAGAATTAATTTTGAATAGTGACTTTAAGGCATGGATAACCATGTATGTTCAAGGCGTGAAAATGGGGTCAAAAGTGGGTTACGCGTTTGTGGGTCAAAGTTCAACACTATGGCAAATGTGTTAACTTTTCACATTTATGACTTCTGGTCCAAAACTATTGAAACGATTTCACCCATACTTGGTTGAAGGCATCCCTAGGGGAAAAGGGTTCAGATTTGTTCAAATGAAGGGTTAAGGGCCCCCAGGGAAGCCTTTTCAACTTCTTGTCCTAAACAACTGGACCTATTTCTTCCTAACTTGGTAGGAAATATCCCTAGGGAAAGCGGGTTCAGATTTTTTCAAATAAAGGGGCCTGGCCCCCAGGGGGTACCAATAGGGGCCAAATGAGGAAACTTTAACAACATTT
Source organism: Pododesmus macrochisma (assembly GCA_032359645.1). Lineage (NCBI taxonomy): Eukaryota > Metazoa > Mollusca > Bivalvia > Pectinida > Anomiidae > Pododesmus > Pododesmus macrochisma. Next base: position 1,613 of record JAUMGZ010163246.1, read on the forward strand.
CAAAACTCTTCTCCTGATAATCTAGAAGGCCTAAAGCTTAATGTGTTGGTATGTAGTAACTTAAGGGCATGGAGTTTGTTCAAGGCGTGACCCTGGGGTCAAAAATGGGTTACGCGTTTTGGGGTTAAAGTTCAACACTATGGCAAATGTGTTAACTTTTCACATTTATAACTTCTGGTCCAAAACTATTGAAACGATTTCACCCATACTTGGTTGAAGGCATTCCTAGGGGAAAAGGGTTCAGATTTGTTCAAATGAAGGGTTAAGGGCCCCCAGGGAAGCCTTTTTCGGGGCCAAAATGTGGGGACATTTAATAAAATTTCAAAAATCTTCTTGTAAACTTGAAGTCCTAGTGCTTCATGCTTTGTTATGTAATAACTTAAAGGGCACGGAGAACCTAGTTTGTTTATACATGACCCTCGGGTCAAAAGTTTTCAAATGCAAATATCAAGTTTTTGGTTTCTTTTAACCAGATGGACGTTAAGGCCCGATGGGCCTCTTGTTTTTTTAAACCTGGAAGTTTAAGTTTGCTTGGATGTTGCTTCTGTGCCTCTTGGAGCACACTGATTGGTCATCAATGTCACTTTTCATATACTTAACTATATGTGAAATCTATGGTTTCATTTATTAGCTATTGTTTTCAGCTTTATGCTACTTGGCTATGTCCAATTTTCGTATTTCTAATTACTTTTTGTAAAAATGTATATACGTTTTACTTTATTAAATTTTAAAATGTATGTCTATACTTAGGACTTCTAATCTCGTGAGGGAAGTGGAAAGCTTGAGGCCTCATTTACCGGTTTAACCATACCGCCTGGTTTTGTGATAGATGCGGTCCTTAGTCGGGCTGTATAGATTACTAATCTTGAGGATCCTTGTGATGTCAATTTATTTTCTGACATTCGGGTCCTTAATAGTTTGATGCCGCTATTGTTAGTTTGTCAATGCCCCTCGTTCAGTTGATTCCACTCATCCAATTAGATGCTATGTGTATTGATTTCTTTGGTTGTGTGATGCCATTCCTTATTCAAGGTTAGCAAGAAATCATGCAGAAATTGAAGATATTTTAGTACCTATTGTCCTCTCCTCCTTCATCCCTAGGGATTTTTTGCCGAGTTTAATGTTCCGATTATTCCGAATCCGATTGTATGTATTGTTTTCTAGGTAGCATAACGTTTATTTGTTTTACTTTTAAACACGTTCTACAGCTATAAAAATTGTTTGCTTACCTCTAATGATTCACATCCAACGTCATATGAGACGATACCGGCTACGCTAATAATCTTCTTGGTAACACATTGCTTCAAACAAGATAAGATGTAAAATAAATAACTGTAACATCCTCAGAAATTGAAAAAATACATAATTAGCGAACTGTAATGACGGGCCACCAATAAATGTTATATCTATAAGAGACCAATGACAACTCTCTGTTGAAAGGACCTAGTAAAAGCAATGCCAGGGGAAATATTAAAGAGAAGATCGAACATATGTATAAAGATTTTAAATGATACATATGTATAAAGATTGTAAATGATACATATGTATAAAGATTGTAAATGATACATGACTAAAAAGTATATTTGACACAACGTCTGTAGGGTTGAATTATCCGTAGTTAATATATGTGATTCTTATAAAATGGATGTAGCATCAGTATACAAATAATTTTAGATTAGATTCATCAGACCTCGATTGTAACCCTTTCACTGCCTTTGATCATTCTGCAGTTCGCATAGATTTGTGACGGATTAAAATGGGCAGTACGTATAGTTTTCAACAAATCTTTTTGTTTAATATGATGCCATCGGTTTCCCAAATTTGAACATGCAGCTTCTTAGTAGCAAAGTAAACAGTTGGTGACAAGTACCGATATCCTAAGTTAACACGATAGTAAAAAGTGTTGTTTATTTAAATCTGAACACAAAAAAAATCTGTATTCCAATTCGATAATTTATTGCATATTTTGTAATGGCAGGTAATATCTAACACAATTGATTGTCTTTACCTCATGCAAGCCACATCGGGTGACTTGGTTACAGTCACGTGGCTGCACAATGTCTTTACAGCTAAGGCAAATTGAGCCAGAACCTGGAAGGCCTTCAATTATACATATAAAATACTTACATAATATTTATAACTGTTTATTATTAGTACCGATATATAACAACAAATGCATCTTAAGATGCAATAATCGATTGATCAAAGAACATAAAATTTGAGAATGTTTACAAACTATTAAGTGATCCCTACGAGAAACAATTCTTATGTTTAATTATCCAACTTGTTTATTCAACTGCGGTATTGGAATTCCTGTAATATCTGCAAAACAACTTTAAATGCGTGTAGATACGATATGTTCTTTTAACTAATCACTGATAACTAAGAAGTAAGTAAGTTCACATTTGAAGTTCCTATATAACATTTTAACTGACATATATAGTGTAGAACATTGTATTTGTCAAATGTTCCATAACTTTGACCGTTTATCTCTGGAAACAAAAACATAAAGTCACGTCTTCCCCACCTGTAGCACTATCAACTAAATGAGTATGAAGAAGCAGGTAAATAGTTAGGAGACTTTACGTAATAACATTTCGTTAAGGTCAATCTTGTCCCTGTTTGTGTATCACGAGCAATTCCAAGATGAAGTTTTCATATTTACAATATAAAGTCCCTAAATTTATTATATTTTAATAGATATTTGTAAAGAGTGTTCTTCAAATGAATAATTTTACTGTTGTTGTTTTTGTACGTCCACGGTTTTCATTTTATTTCCACATGTCATTGACTAATGTCTTTTGATTATCGTTTTGTTTTTGAATTACTATTTTACGAAATTCTAAGTATTAGCGATTCTGGAACACCGACCGATGATTTGACTAACTTTAAGTCACTGTTGCCAGCTTGAAGTAATAATATAGCCTGTGTGACAATAAAATGCACATGTTAAACAGTTAAGACACTATAATATGATGTATCTAGAACACTAAATGAATGTTTGACTTTTTCTTATAATTTATCTAGAACACTAAATTAATATTTGACTTTTTCTTTTATCCCTGAAACTCTAAAGTTAATCTAAATTGTCTTTTCGATACGTTATACCGTATGTCTACATGCGAATTCTTTATATACTTTGATTCAAAGAGAAACGAAAAAGTTATTACTGATATCAATATTTATCTGACATAGCTTTTTATATATTAACGCTTCTTATACTTACAATTGGACATTTTTGGTGAAAGGATAACAGCTGCACATAATGAAATCAATATTGTATATAGTGGCCTTCAAATAGAATTGAATGAGGTTAATAGGCATAATATTCACCAAATATATAAAAGGTGCATTACTGTCAAATTGATTGTAAATATGAACGTACTGTACAGGTAACACTTAAATACTGAACGGTTTATAATAGTTGGCATTTTTGTATTTTAATTCGAAACTGGAATATACGCAATTTCGTGTTGGTCCTAAAATTCATATTCATATTATAAGCACTAATATACTAAATACCTGTCCATAATCAAGCATTCGTCTGTCTTACTATTCCAACACGTTTAAATTCAAAGTAAACGTGCACACAGAAAGATAAGATAATTGTTGACCAATGTGTCAAGGACGAATGTATATAGTCTTAGGTTTGTGGTTTAAATGCGCATCAATGTGTAATCGTTATACTATAAGTCAATGGACACGTGTGTAGCAACTTTTAATGCAAAAAACTTCATGTAAAGTAATAAATCGAAAAATTAAGACGATATATATATTGGCAAACAATAAGAAAACGTGGGACGCACACAGAAAAATTAACCACATATACATTAATTAAGTAAAAATGGTAACACCACGAGCTTCTATTAAAAACAAACTAGAAAGCGAAACCAGGTGCTCCTGATATGGTAATTTCCTGCTACACATGTGTCACCCGTTGTAACAATCAACGGACACAATGTCAACTATTAATATAAAAATATAAAATATATCACTGTTTAACCCCTGACTCAATAATGATCCCAATTTAAGTTCGATATAAGGGTAGCCAAAAACGCCGTTGAAGTGTATCCTTGATGCTTTGATTTCCCGTTCCTGTCTCCGCTTCGTTTCACATAGTTTGGTTCCCGTTCGTCGTCAGTAGTCCATCGTTAACTTTTCACATTTTCGACTTCTTCTCGAAAATCACAGAACCAATCTCACCCAAACTTGGTAGAAAATATTCCTCGGGGAAGGGGATTCAGATTTTCTCAAATAAAGGGGCTTGGCCCCCATGTGGTACCACTAGGAGGCCAAAAGGGGACAATTGATAACTCTTAAAAAATCATCTTCTAATAACCCAGAAGGCCTAGAGCAAACTCTTTAGTGTGTCGTACTTTTAGAGCATGGAGAACCAAGTTTGTTCAAGGCGTGACTCTGGGGGTCAAAAATAGGTTACGTTTTCTAGCTCACCTGTGCCCGAAGTCGTCATAATACACAAACGAAACATGAATCATGCCTCCGATAAATATGATATTTATAAGAGGAAGGCGCCAAAACTTTGTAAATATAACTCGTCCGTCGTCGTCCGTCGTCGTCAGCGTTAACTTTTAAAATTTGCGACTTCTTCTACCAAACCGCTAGACCAATATCATCAAAACCTGGTAGGAAGTATCCCTAGGGAAGGGGATTCACATTTGTTCAAATAAAGGGGTTCGGCCCCAAGGGGCGCTACTTGGGGGCCAAAAGGGGAAACTTTGAATAAACTAGAAGGCCTAGACCTTAATGCTTTGGTATTTAGTAATTTTAGGGCATGGAGAATTAAGTTTCTTCAAGGCGTGACCCTGGGGTCAAAAATAGGCTACGCGTTTTGGGGTCAAAGTTCAACACTATAGGAAATATGTTAACCTTTCACATTTGTTTACTTCTCCTAAACCATTGGACCAATTTCATCCAACCTGGTTGAAGTCATTCCCAGGGGAAGGGAACTCATATTTGTTTAAATGAAGGGGCTCGGCCCCAGGGGTCGCCACATGGGGGCAACAAATTGGGAAATTAGGACAAAACTTAAAAAATCTTCTTTTAATAAACTAGAAGACATAGAGCTTATATGCTTTGGTATCTAGTAACTTTAGGGCATGGAGAATCAGGTTTGTTCAAGGCGTGACCCTGGGGTCAAAATAGGTTACGCGTTTTGGAGTCAAAGTTCAACACTATAGCAAATATGTTAACTTTTCACATTTTTGACTTCTCTTAAACCATTGGACCAATTTCATCCACACTTGGTTGAAGTCATCCCTAGAGAAAGGGAATTCAGATTTGTTCAAATGAAGGGGCTCGGCTCCAGGGGTCACCACCAGAGGGCAACAAATGGGGAAATGTTGACAAAATCTTCTTCTAATAAACTAAAAGGCCTAGATCTTAATGCTTTGGTACATACATGAAGTAACTTTGGGGCATGGAGAACCAAGGCGTGACCCGTGAGCTACAGTCGTCATAACTCGTCCGTCGTCGGCCTAAACTTTTCACATTTTCGACTTTTTCTCCTAAACCATTGGACCATTTTTATTTCAAACTTTGTAGGAAGTGTCCCTAGGGGAAGGGGATTCAGATTTGTTAAAATGAAGGGGCTCGGCCCCATTGGGTTGCCAACAGGGGAATTTTATTCAAAACTTAAAAATGTCTTCTTCTAATAAACTAGAAGGCCTAGATCTTAATGCTTCGGTATATACAAAAAGTAACTTTGGGGCATGGCGAACCAAGTTAGTCCAAGGCGTGATACTAGGATCAAAAATAGGTTACGGGTTTTTGGGGTCAAACTTCAACACTATATATGTAGCAACTATGTTTACTTTTCACATTTTCAGCTGCTATTCCCAAACCACTAGACCATTTTTTTTATATAAACTTGGTATGAAACCTCCCTAGGGGACGGGGATTCAGATTTGTCCAAATGAAGGGGCTAGGCCCCCAGGAGGCATCACTAGGGAGTCAATAAGGGGAGTTGATAACATGTCAAAAATCTTCTTCTTATAAACTAGAAGGCCTAGAGCTAATTCCTTGGTATGTAGTAACTTTAGTGCACGAAGAACCAAGTTGGTTCAAGACGTGGCCCTGGGGTCATAAATAGGTTACGCGTTGTGGGGTCAAAGTTCAACACAATGGCAAAAATGTTAACTTTTAACATTTTCGACTTCTTGTCAAAAACTATTTTACCAATTTGATCCAAACTTGGTTGAAGTCATCCCTAGGATAAGGGGGTCCAGATTTGATCAAATAATGGTTTGGCCCCCAGGGTGCCTTGTCGGGGCCTAAATGGGGGAAAATTTGACAATTTCAAAAATCTTTTTGTTAACTTGAAGGCCTAGTGCTTAATGTTTTGTAATGTAATAACTTAAGAGCATGGAGAACCAAGTTTGTTAAAGGCATGACCCTAGGATCAAAATTATTCAATGCAAATATTTAGTCTATGGCCTATTTCAACCAGATTGACGTTAAGGCCCGATGGGCCTCTTGTTTGAACTTCAAATGAACCACTTGCCTAATGGTAAGACTTGCTTACTGCTTATTCCAAATAGGCAAAGTAAGCTGTTAGGTTTAAGGTTCAGTTTGTGAACCATTTAGATAAATTATTTATGAGTCTAATGGCTTCCTCTTCAGCTAATTACTGTGGGGTATCCTGGTTTGGCAAAAATAATTGCCTTCTTAGGAGCATACTGTATCCAGTAGTATATTTGGTTTCTGGGAACACTAGAATAGGGCAACTTCGCTATTGCTTGTAATAGCAACAGGCCATCTTAGAGGTGGACCTGATGTACATGAGGAGCTATAGTTTTTAGCTCACCTGAGCCGAAGGATTCATGTGAGCTACAGTCGTCATTACTCGTCCGTCGTCGGCGTAAACTTTACACATTTTCGACTTCTTCTTCTAAACTATTGGACCAGTTTTATCCAAACTTGGTAGGAAGTGTCCCCAGGGGAAAGGGGTTCAGATTTGTTCAAATGAAGGGGCTCGGCCCCATGGGGGTGCCAAAAAGGGTAATTTTATTCAAAACTTAAAAACATCTTCTTCTAATAAACTAAAAAGCCTGGATCTTAATGCTTCGGTATATACATGAAGTAACTTTTGGGCATACAGAACCAGGTTTGTTCAAGGCATGACCCTGGGGTCAAAAATAGGTTACGCTTTTTGGGGTCAAAGTTCAACACTAGCAAATGTGTTAACTTTTCACATTTTGACTTCTTGTTCAAAACTACTGGACTAATTTCATCTAAACTTGGTAGAAATCAAGCCTGGGGAAGGGAATTCAGATTTATACAAATGGAGGCTCTGTCCCCACGGGCGCAATTTCGGGGCCAAAAGGTGGAAAATTTGACAAATGTTTAAAAATCATCTTCTTATAAAGTAGAACACCTAGAGCTTAATGCTTTAGTATGTAGTTTTGTTAGGACATAGAGAACGAAGTTTGTTCAATGCGTGACTCAAGGGTCAAAACTAGATTACGCCTTTTTAGGTCAAAGTTCAACACTATATTTTATAGCAGATATGTTTACCATATATACACTTTAGACTTCTTTTCCAAAACTACATGACTAATTCCATCCAAACTTGGAAGAAGGCATCCACAATAGAAGGAGGTTCAGATTTGTTCAAATGATGGGCCATTTGGTGCTCATATCAAATACTGCGAGTCATAATAACAGATGTTTCGTCACGTAAATCTTGTCAAATTATCAAGTCTCAAAAACAGTTGATCCCATTTCAATCAACTTTGTAAGAACTATCTTGTATAAAAACAACTCAAATGAACACTACCAAGAACAAAAATCACGAAGACTAAGCTTCAGGTGAGCGTGTCAAGGCCCGTTGGGCCTCTTGTGAGGGTCAAAGGTCGTTACTGAAGCAAATATGTTAACTTTTCCTTTGTTCGACTTCATGAACTTGTTAGAAGATATCCTTTGGTTCAGAGGGCTCAGATGTGTTCAAATGATTGGGCTCAGCACCAAGTGGGCTCAAATGAGGGAACATTTGACAACATTTAAAAATCTTATCAGGCCTAAAGCTTAATGCTCTCGTGTTTTTGTGGGTCAAAATTCAACACTTGTATATAAATAGAAAATATGTTGACTTATCACATTTTCAACTTCCTGTCCAAAACTATTGGACCAATTTCAACCAAACTTAGTACAAACTATTTTTAGCGGAAGGGAGTTGAGATTTTTTCAATTGTTAGGTCTCAGACCCCAGGGGCACCTATTTTAGGGCCCAATAGGAGACATTTGACATAGTTTCAAAAAATATTCTCCTTATAATCTATAAGGCCAAGAAAAAAATTATTTGATACTTAATACCTCTAGGGCGTAGAGAATCAAATCTGTTCAAGACGTGACCCTTGGGTAAAAAATAGATTACACTTTTTAGATTGAAAGTTCAACACTATATATTTAGCAAAAATGTTACCTTTTTATATTTTCGACTTCTTGTCCAAAACTACTTGACCAAATCCATCCAAACTTAGTAGCAAGTATTCCTTTTGGAAGGGGATTCAGATTTGTTCAAATTACGCGGCTTAGTCCTAAGGGGCACTTTTGGGTCCCAAAATTTGGGAAAATGGAAAACATTTCAAATATCTTCTTATAAACTAGGTGGCCTAGTGTTTAATGCTTTGATATATCACAATTTTAGGGCATGGAGGACCAATTTTGTTTAACCTATGACCCTGGAGTTCAAAGTATTCAAACGCCAACAAAATGCCTATTTTATCCAGATGGACATTCAGGCTCAATGAGCGTCTCCTTTGATCATTTGTCACAATATCGGTGAAACTCTCTACTCTGTAATTGCAAAGTTGTTTCAATCTTAACTTAATTACCAGTTAACATATGACCCTCTACGGACCACCAATAAAATATATAGCTATATTTAATTGGTGGTCCGCAAAGGGTAATATGTTTACTGGTATAGATATATTTCATTGGTGGTCCGTAGAAGGTAATATGTTTAATGGTATAAATATATTTCATTGGTGGTCCGTAGAGGGTCATATGTTTATTGGTATAGATATATTTCATTGGTGGTCCGTAGATGGTAATATGTTTAATGGTATAGATATATTTCATTAGTGGTCCGTAGAGGGTCATATGTTTACTGGTATAGATATATTTCATTGGTGGTCCGTAGATGGTAATATGTTTACTTGTATAGATATATTTCATTGGTGGTCCGTAGATGGTAATATGTTTAATGGTATAAATATATGTCATTGGAAGTCCGTAGATGGTAATATGTTTACTGGTATAGATATATTTCATTGGTGGTCCGTAGATGGTAATATGTTTAATGGTATAAATATATGTCATTGGTGGTCCGTAGATGGTAATATGTTTATTAGTATAGATATATTTCATTGTTGGTTCTTTTCAGTTTGCAATTTTGTTTGGTTTACAATTTCAGACCGACATCTATGTAATGAACAAATTAGATATGTTATTTGGTCTTGTTATTTAATGTTCCTATTCAGTTTATCATATAAATAACAATCGTGAAAAGTTACACGCCGTTGCCCAGTGATTGATCTAAAAGTACACCTTTGTAATTTATGATCAAATTACATGAATGACAAAAGTTATTTTTATATTTGCATTCAAATTTGAACCCGTTTTCTTCAAATATAACTCGGCAAGATTTCATAAAAATTACACATTACTAAGAAAATATTGTATAATATTGCTGATAGACTGGTTACCACCATTTGCGTAGCGTACTAAGGGGAGGTAACTGAGTAGAGTACCAGCCAATTTTGCTGAGTTCCTTCAAGTTTGTCTCGTCGCAGTAAATGTCAGTGGAAAGTCCGCGGCGGTCTGTGATTCTCAAGTCATATTTATTTAAACATTTGTTAAATTATCAGGAGTGTTGTTTGTCCAATACCAAACATAGTTTTAATTTACGACAATGTCGAAAGTTGTTAGCATGTCAAGTTACCACATAGTTGTAGGTAAACTGAGAGACTATGCAGTACAAATTACATGCCTCAAGACAATTGAAAAAAACCCTACAAACTGTCAAACGCATTCACATATTTAAAAAAAAAAATTCTTTAATTCAATTCACAGACTACTTTTAAACGAGTTGTACATGGAACAGGTCTTATCTCGAGTCCAAATGACCCTCTGTAGGATAAGCATAAGGTGCCAGAGTGATGATGATGATGAGGAAAGTGAGTGTAATGCGCTGTGTTCACAGCTTTACCCGTTTCACTCCATGTATAATTACCGTTGATGTTGGCTTGGAAACCATCTAGCCAATATCCTGTTGATAAATTCACTGTAAGAAAAACGATGGCTTTAATGAATATATGAAGATAAATTAAGATTTCATTTGCAAACATTAAACGAAAGACATTAAGAAGTAATAAACATATTTGTACAATAATCCTTGAATCCAGAATGAATTTAAAAGATAATTTGTATTTACTCGTTGTCGCACTATCCTTACCGCTTCGCTTACATAATAATGTAGCTGCTTCTATTCCTCTCCTGTTAATGGCTTTTCTCCTTTGCTCTTTCATTACTATAAAAGTGACATATTCTTATGGTAACATATGCTTCTTTATTATCAGTGGAAAGGGTTGCAATACACCGGAATGACACGGAGGCATCGCGGCGGATGACACATTTGTAGCAGAAAAAGGCTTACCATATCGCAACACCTGGTTTCGATCCTAGTTTTTAGTCCATCTGGACTTAAGGTCCAAGGAGGACTATTCTAATACAAATCCTGTCGTCCGTCGTCCGTCGTCGTTAACTTTTCACATTTTCGACTTTTTCTTCAAAACAACTAAACCAATATCATCCAAACTTGGTAGGAAGTATCCATAGGGGAAGGGGAGTCAGATTTGTTCAAATAAAGGTGCTAGACCTCCAGAGGGCACCGCTATGGGGCCAAAAAGGGGAAATTTGATAAAAATTTCAAAAATCTTCTAATATACTAAAAGGCATAGAGCTTAATGCTTTGATATGTAGTAACTTTAGGGCATGGGTAACCAAGTTTGCTCAAGGCGTGACCCTGGAGTCAAAAATAGGTTACGGGTTTTGGGGTCAACGTTCAACACTATATATATATAGCAAAGATGTTAACTTTTTTACATTTCTAGCTTCTTGTTCAAAACTAATAGACAAATTTCATCCAAACTTGGTAGTAAGTTAATCTTCTCCTAATAAACTAGAAGGTCTATGAGCTTAATGCTTTGGTTTATAGTAACTTTAGTGCATGAAGAACCAAGTTTGTTCAAGGCGTGATCCTGCATGGGGTCAAGATAAGTTACGCCTTGTAGGGTCAAAGTTCTGCACTATATACGTTAACTTTTTCATATTTTTTGACTTTTTGTCCAAGCTACTACCCCAATTTCACCCACCATTGGTAGAAGATTTGGTCAAATGGGGGAGTTTAGTTCCAAGGGGGTGTCACTTAGGGGGACATTTTTAAAAATAAAATTCAAAAATCTTCTTATAAACTTGAAGGCCTAGTGCTTACATGTAATATTTTGGCATGTAGTAACTTATAGGCCCTTTTCAACTAGATGGACGGTAAGGCCCGATGGGCATCTTGTTTAATAGACGTTCGTAATGTTTTCATATTAGTTAATAAGTGTATATTTTTTCTTTTTTTTGTGTGCGTCCCACGTTTTCCTTTTGTTGCTAATGTTTATGAACTTGAGGCTTTTAAACATCGTCTTGGTTTTTCGTATTTAATACTTTGTCTTTGGGGTTGCATCATGTTATGTAAATAGATAACGTCTGAATCTTGTGAACTAACTACCAAAATATACGCAAATTAATATTTATCATAGACAAAAATACATCACAGAAATGTTCGAGGTTAGCGGTAAATTTCATTTGTTAAGTCGTGTTACATGTACTATGTGTGCTTATATTGCATGTGTCAGTACTAATTCAATATAATTAATGTTTTTTGTTTTTTTTGTTTTCGTTTTTGATTTTGATTTTTTTTTATTGGGGTTTAAAGTCCTTTCAACTTATATCTAGGTCATATCGAGACGGGATGTCTGTACATTTAATACACTGATGCGCCAGTCAACATTACATATAAATACTTTGCCACAATCTACATTACGTATGTCTCTTAAAATAAATTCAATTTATTAGTAAAAATGCAAAAGAGGACATCGTACAATATTACAAAATATTAACATTGTACAGACTAGTCCGACACCTTCATAATAATTTGTAACATTTGGATACGTGACGGGTGTCGCATAAGAGACCGGAGATGTCTCATCTTCCGGAGCACTCGATCTCACCTCTAACATGTTTGGAATTACACATGTTTACTATGCTTGGATTTAAGTAGTAAATTCGAAAAACCAAGACGATATTCAAAAGTCGTAAGTCCATGGACATATGCAACAAAAGGAAAACGTGGGACGCACACAGAAAAAAAGAACCAAATATGCATGTACTAACTAAAAAAGGAAACATCACGAACTTTTATTTTAAAAAACAAAAAGTAGAAGCAAAACCACGTGCTCGCGATATGGTAAGCGTTAAATTTGCTTTGTCATTCTGGTGTATGGAAACGTAAAAAATACATAACAAGGCTTTTCCTCTGCTTAATGCTTTGGCACTTTTGTGTTTACTTACACAGGTGAGAGATGTGTTGATTATATCGACCTTCGATGGCTAGGTTTTCAAGAGTGTTAAGTTTGTCAGTTGAATCTGCGATTGGTAAATGACCATGAATTCTATGACACTGAATCTATTTCAAAAACAAAACATATTTTAAAAGAAATTATAATTATAAACAGTAAAAACATTGATAATAATATAATATAAAGTTGGAATCGGAAACGTTCTCTTTGTAATTACAATGTGCGGTCAATTTGTACTCATTGGTATACCATTGTTCTGTTCGTTAGATGCTTCCTTTTCAATGTGAACAATTAAGCAGGTCATACTTTAGATTTACACTGACATCGTGACAAAATACCAATAGTGAATAACCAAACGGTAGGACAAGAAGTGAAGAGGTGACATGAACGGAAAATCAAAACAGTGGGGATAGTTCAGATAGAAGGATTAACCTACTTTATCGAACATTGCATGGGACTTTTTTTTTTATCGTACCAGGGGGTTAAAAATCCCTTCCGAAAGACGTGCTGGTATTTTTCTGTCCTTTACTATTTAACCTGTCCGACATGAGTGACCCTACCAGGAACACAAGCTCCCGCCAGCATAGCTCTCCAGGTCATCGAGACACCCAGACCTACCTACTACGAGCTCATAGAAGAAACAGTGTTATGCTATAATAAGCAATGTAAACCATCAAATGAATCTTTCTATCAACACTGTGACATTTTCAGATTATTTATTTTCTTCTGACTGGCAGCTTTGAGGAGTCTCGTTGACGGACTCTGTCCAAGAGTGTTCTGAGGATCTGTCTCCTCTAATTGACTTCTTTTAAATCTTAACCCTTCAATCAATGCCAGCCATGTGCATCACAGCGCATTTTAGTAAAGCCAATCCTACATTATATATATATTTTGCTACTAAGAATATTTTACATAACAGCTCGGCTCTTTTAATAATTAATTCATACAGCCACTTTGCTTTTACAGTAATTAATTCATTCAATGAATCGGACATTATTGTTGTTAATGTTTGTGCTTCTGCACACTAAATCGTATATTTTTCTTAAACTGGATGGTACATGTACTCCCAAACATTCTGTACATGGTTGTTGTTCCCCAAGTTTCTTAAACATGATTTATACATTTACGACAGCCTCGATTATTTTTTGTGAATGGGCTTTATGTATGTTTAATTTGTCATTTGCTGATGTTGCCGTTGTCCATGGTTGTCCCTTGGTGATGATGTTGGCGTTGTCCTTGTTCGCCCCTTGGTGATGATGTTGGCGTTGTCCATGGTCGTCCCTTGGTGATGATGTTGGCGTTGTCCTTGGTCGTCCCTTGATGATAATGTAGGCGTTGTCCATGGTCGTCCCTTGGTGATGATGTTGGCGTTGTCCTTGGTCGTCCCTTGATGATAATGTAGGCGTTTTCCATGGTCGTCCCTTGGTGATGATGTTGGCGTTGTCCTTGGTCGTCCCTTGAATATAATGTAGGCGATGTCCATGGTAGTCTCTTGATGATAATGTAGGCGTTGTCCATAGTTGTCCCTTGATGATAATGTAGGCGTTGTCCTTGGTCGTTCCTTGATAATGATGTTTGCGTTGTCCATGGTTGTCCCTTGATGATAATGTTGGCGTTGTCCATGGTCGTCCGATGATGATCATGTTGGCGTTGTCCATGGTGGTCCCTTTATGATGATCTTTGCCTTGTCCAGGGTCGTCC
>JAUMGZ010163257.1:0-15958 GCA_032359645.1 Pododesmus macrochisma
ATAGTGAATAGCAGTTCCGCGGTTACCCCTACATTTTTGACCAATCAGATGCAATAATCTAATAGTTCACTCTCCCCACCAGTGTGCTGATGCAAGAATCACAAGCGTATTGGATCGAATTGCAGTCGCGTCATAACCTAAGCCGTTAAAACTAGACGATCTCCTCGCTCCCTGCTTAAGCCCCCTTTTTACACAAACGGAAATCGCTGGGCGACCATTGAGCGATCCAAAAATGGCACGATATCTCGACGATCTCTTAAAGCCCCGAAAAAGAAGTTTCTGTGTAAATTCTTGGGAGATCCTTGTGCGCTCGTTGTGCGATCAAAATGCAATTTTTTGCCAACTTTCATGGCGATCTATAGAGATCTTAGAGCGACCTTGGCAGCGCTAGTTTAACAACTAGAGGGATCACAGGGAGATCTACGGAGATTGCTGAGAGATCAGCTTCGACCAGGAGAGATAACTGAGAGACCGGAAGAGATCGCTAAGACTATTGAGCGCTTCTTGTGTGCTCCTTGAGAGACCCTCAGCGACCGTTGAGAGATTGTTTTAGACCGAGTCAAAATTTTAAGGAGACTGTGGCGACTATGGATATCACTGGAAGATCATCGAGAGATCATTGAGAGATCATTGTGATTGATGGGCGCTCATTTAAATAACGTTGAGAGATCTAGCCATTTTTCATCGCTCAACGGTTTCTCAACGGTCGCTACGTCTGTGTAAAGGGGGTTTTAGCGCTAAGCATTACTGGGTAGGAAAAGGACTGGTTGGCTCGGTGTCAGGATCATGTGACCGAATGAAGTATGATGTCAATGTGTCTGCGGCGTGATACTTCAGCGAGACGGCACTATAAAGTCGCTAAAAGTGCGCACTGTCACAAGCAGACACCGTCTCGATATGACCTACACATGAGTTAAAAGGACACTGAACCCAATAAACACACACAAAAAATTTCGGTCAATCTATATTCTCAGAATCCTATTTGATAAGTTCTTTTGCCCATTTTGTACAATCCGCACTCTTCAATCATGCTATTTAATTCCAAAACGGGTCGTTAACATGTTCACATATCAAATGTTGTAAGAATATATAACTCCAAAGAAAAGAAACAAACGAAACAAGAAAAAGACGTGAAATATAATATATTGATTTGAAAGAAAAGTTTTACTTGAAATTAGGGGCCGCGGTGGCCTTGTGGTTAAAGTCGCCGACTTGTAATCATAAGAGCCTTTCACCTCCTAGTTCGATCCCCGTCCGGGGCGTGCTAGTGTGAGAAAGTTGCCAATGACTTGCCATAGGTCGGTGGTTTACTCCGGGTACTCCGGTTTCCTCCACCAGCAAAACTGGCACGTCCGTAAATGACCTTAGCTGTTGATCGGACAATAAGCCCTTAATACAAACAAAAAAATTGACTTGAAATTATCATTGTAAGTTTTGCAAGTTACAAAGTATTGAACACATGTCACACATTTTTAAGACACATATTTTTCAAATGAAAAAAATATCTAAGATCATTACAAAGAAATGTTGATATATGAAAGTTTACACTTCACCAACGCTGATGTAAAGGTACAGAGAAGAAAGTACTTTATAATAATAATATACAACAACATGAAAATTAATACAACAAAATCAATAAATAAAGCATCAACAATAGTTTATTTCTTCCTCAAAGAGAGTATGTCGATGTAGCTTTGTGTATTTTTAAATGCAGCCAGATGTACTGTTGGTGTGGTTAAACAAAGACAGATTTTAACGGTACGTAAACAAATTATTTTTAAAAAGCCTTGGTTTAGGTCTGAGTTTTAAATTTGCCAGGAGAAGGTATAGAAAAGCAAAACGCTTAATATGTAAGTTACATGGTGGATATGTGTAAGAAAAAGTGTATAAATCTGTTATTAATAAAAGTATTAATAGGTAAAACAGAGACCTTAATGTCGCCACGAAAAAGCTAAAAGATAAAGATCCCAAAGCCTACTGGTTATAATTAAACAAATCACAAAATTGATCTACAACAGTTATCTGCCTTGATGTAACTATCGTAATCAAGTGATGGGACTGACAATAATAACGAGCGAAGCGAGTCGTGAAGCGGCTCGCGTATTAAGCTCGTTTTATTGTAGAGACATGGTTTTGGGACGACATATTGATACATTTTAAAACTGTTGTCCTGTGGGCGACCTTTTTACCTTTTAAATAGTAGCCCGAATGGCATCGTCGCCATGTGAACTGCAGCAAACATTAACTCAAGGCTGAACATCTAACATCAGTACGATATGTCCTAAATACATTTCTTTGCTTTGAAGAATTAACTAATTAACTTACGTTATCTTTCCCCGTGATGAAGGCAATTATAATTGTGCGATGTTGACATTCGGTCTTTTTTTTGCAAATGGCGACTTTCCCCATAATTCGCTACGGAATAATCCCCGAAGTTCAACGGGAATTTATTACGTTCCTTTCCGCCGTCATAACGGACAGCGTCAACCAATCAAATGACGGTATTTGACTCGTAAAATAATCATATGAAATCCGACATCCGACAAGAGATATGTATATTTTCACGGATGTTTACGATGGATTACTCTCTATTGCAACCGATTACGGTATGCTTTGAAAAATAGCGTAATTATATAATCTTAATTCATGAGTTATTCGTTCGTTCAATCTATGTGTTATTCGACGCATGTTACAAAGAAAAATGATTGTTTTCACCGACAATTTACTGATTTATCAAAAAGTCAAGTTTATACGATATACAAATGTATTGATTTGACGTCGCACTGGTATTGGTTCTCAAACATGCCTTCTTGTAGAAGATCCATGGGCTTACCCAGTTCAAGGTTAAATATATGTGACCGTGCCTAGAAAAATAAGGGAAAAGAAATTTGAAATTTCGATGTTCACATTTATTCAATAGATATCGATGTTATAGGTTTAGTGTGAAAATATTAAACATCAAATCCACTTAATTTTTGTAAAATAAGCCGATGAATGCAAGGTAATAGATGAGCGCTGTTGAGATTCTATTTTGACGTTTTTTCATTAGGAATAAAATACGACGTCAAAACATTGAATTTCAAAGATATTTAATTACGTTAAGTTGATTCTTTTTGTAACAGTGAAAAACGTCATCATATAATATATATTGTTAAGCATTTTACGGCCTATTTTAACTCTCTTTGCAAATTTGTGTTTCAATTATATTGATTAACGTAATATGCGTTTAGGTTTTATAGAATATAGATCTTTGCTTTTTGCATTAAACAATACTAAAAATCGAAGAAATCGCGCGCAAAAAAACGCCAGGAAATAATGAATATCTTGAAAAAAGGAAAAAATTGAAAAAACGAAAATATATGCACCTACATTTTGAAGTGGTTTTGATAAGTAAATGTGTATATCAAGGTTAATGTCTCGGAATTACGACGTCATTTCAATTAAACTATAAGCAAAGTAAGCATCGTTAGGTATCAACTAACACGAGTTTTTGATATTTCAAACCTGCAGAGTGGTGTAGAGTGGTGTAACCTATATTGATCGTAGGAGATCTTAAAAAAGAACATTTGATGCCTGGTAATGTAACATAATTATGTAAATGTTATTATACTACATTAATAAAAGTATGGAAACTGAAAACTTTTTATAAATAACTCAATATTTTGATACATCTGTTACATTTTCAATCTTGAACTGGTATATATAACCTTTAAATGCTTTTATTACATTATTATTTCGTCGTTTGAAGACTAGGTCTACACACAATACTTTTCATAATGCATTTTCATTATCTTTGATGTAGCATGTGTTATCTTAATCCTCAGTAACACTAGTGATACATCTGACTGAGTGATGATAAAAATCAAATATGTCGATGATCAAAAAACTTACGTATAACGTTATGCATGTAATGTTGCATTATTTCAATTACAAGAGGCCCATCTGGACGAAAAAGGCCTATAAGTAAATTTTTGTCATTTAAACACTTTTGACCCCAAGGTCGTGAATGAACAAACTTGGTTCTCCATGCTTCAAGGTTACTACTACATATGGTGAAATATGCATAGTAGTTTTTGAGGAGAAGTAGTTTTAAAGGCATACACTCAAATGCACCCCTTTTGGCCCTGCCAACCTGTTACCTGATGATCAGAGACCTATTGTCCAGTTGGACTAAAAAGAACTGAATAAAAGGCCATATATTAGATAGACACAGCCCCTTCCCTAACAATAATTCCAAGGCTGGACCATTAGTGTATAAAACACTAGTAAATAGTTTTATATATGAAACAATCATATACATCGAAATCGAATTCTTGATACTTATTACAGAGAAAATGTTTGGAATCCCAACAAAAGTCTTTTCATTTTTTTTATACAAAAAAATGATTTATTGACATTCTTGTTAAAAAATGGAACAAATTGGTACAACGGCGCCCACAGTTCATCTGTATTTGGCTATATCTTTTTGTTCCACATCTACCAAGAATACAAATAAAATATGGAATAAATAGTAACGACGACCCCTAAATCTTTGTTAAACGACTTTCATATTGCATTTGAATAATAATTTAATCACTTTTCGAGACAAACTTGTTACTCGTTTTCTTGAATATTTAAACTTTCAACTTCTCTTAATGATTTAATTGAAAAAAAACGCCGAGTGATCAAATATTTCTGGGGAGGGAGGATACTGCTATTCAAGCTAACCACACGTTGCTGTGAATCTTGGCTCGTTGTTCAAGTGGATCATATCATGTTTATGTTTTGTATTTACATTTTCATCTAGTTGTGCTCAATACGGGAGATGACACACTCGCTAACCGGAAAACTAAAGAAGCGAAGGCATATCTTATGGAATATCCGTTGGACTTTTGCTAGTTTCCAATTGCGAACTGTTAGTTACTAGTTTTTTGCATTTAAAACGATCTACTCCAGCATTTATGGTTTACAGAGAGCTCGGTCGTCAGTCTTAGTTGTTAATATAAAGTAAGAATGATAAACTTGGTCAAGTCTTGTATAATCACGTCAGGATACAATGAAATGCGTTCTAGCTAAGCGTTTGCTTGTCTCAATCAAAAGTTTGTACGTGACAGATCAATCACTTTAAACAAACAAACAAACAAACAAACAAACAAAGCAAGCATGGACAGGGACGAACGATACCCTGGCCAGCAATAGATACTTGATGTTGATGTCAGATGACCTCATGTCACACATTTAAATGTGTCTGAGTTTGTACAATAAAATCTTGAAATCTTGAGTATAATGTAAATGTTGTGTTTTCTTGCATATTAGTATCAGGAAGTGTATGTATTTAAGTAGTTATTAATAATTAGTTAATTAAGCTCACGCTAAAACGTTTTGGAATTCTAAAGACAACTATCATCATAATTTTAAGTACGGTAGTTTAAATTCAATATAATGTTTACTGCATGGTACTTAGAATTTTGAAACTCTTAAAGACAGTTATAAGTTTATTTTTAAGTTCGTTTATAAAAATTGTATAATTACTCATTATGTTTAATAGTTATCATGACGTGTATCTTGTAAACATATATAATATGTAATGTTATAATAGGGGTCGACAGTATTGGGACTTGAGTATGCAATATTCGTATATATATATGTGTGTTTAATTTATGTTAAGTGGTCATGATGTTATGTAATTTCATGTATGTTATATGTTAATATGTATATACTTGTTCATTTTGTCAATTCCATGTTTGTATTAATGTTTATGGCAGATGACCTCTAGTCACACATTTAAATATGTCTGAGTGTTATCCAATAAAATCTTGAAATCTTGAAATCAATTTTTTTTTTTATTTGTTCAATTAAGGTTTAACGTCACTTCCGGATTCTTTTCTGATAGCAAAAGCCCTTACTTTTCCTTTTGTCGCCATTGCTAGATCTTTATGTAAGGTAGCCATATGTTGCCAACGTTAGTGTAGCAATTTAAATTGTGAGAAATGAGAAAGAACAATTGGACGTACTTTTTCATTAAAACATGCAATAAGAATTGACACTATGATAAATTTTTTTATATCCTTATTAAGACAATTCTGTGTTGGTGTAAATATCAATGTCAATTCAGAAAGTGTTGAATTATCGTTGCTTTTTGCAGTGATATATAAAAAAAATTGTTGTGTGTAGAACCGATAGTGTTACAACAAAAATTACGGTTTTGCCCGTTATTGTTCCTATTTTTACACTAACGGTTGAGGTCTTGTAACACTAACGGTTTGGCAATACAGTCAATCAACCTTAATGCCACAATTATTACACTAACGCTAAAGTTTCGCCCGTTAGTGTTGCGACACTAGCGGTTGCGGTCACGCCCATTAATGTGACAATTGTGACCCTAATGGTTGCGGTCTCGCCCGTTAATTTGACAATTGTGACCCTAACGGTTGCGGTCTCGCCCGTTAATGTCACGATTGTGACACTAGCGGTTAGTGTAACCATTTTGTAGGGTAATCGGGACCGATCTGTCATACGATCGCCACGTACAAACTTTCGATTGAAACAAGCAAACGCTAAGCTAGAACGCATATTGAATTTCATTGTAATGTAATCATTTTTTAGGGTGACACTAACGGTCGTTGATACACTAACGGCTGTTGATACACTAACGGTTACTACAATGCATAAAGTTTGTTAACTTTTCGTCATTTGTTTAATGTCAAGAGTTTCATTAAACTTACAATCATGAGTGTAAATTGAAAAGGTCGCAGTCAATCAGAGGGCATGACTGCGATACAATGAACTTCGTTCTAGGTTAGCGTTTGCTTGTTTCAATAAAAAGTTTGTACTTGACGGTCGTATGACAGATCAATCACTTCAAACAAACAAACAAACCAATCACGAACAAGGACAAACGATAACCCGGCTAGCAGTAGGTTTTTTTTTATAAATGTTTCACAATGGTTGACGTTAGAACACTTACGGTGCACGTTATTTAGTCATATACTATGTTTGTATTGTACAAAACGACCAAATATACTAAAATTTGCACGTTTTCTTAAAGAACAAGATATAATAGTATTAACTAAGTTATATAAATTCATATCCATCATCAAATAAGGAATTTGTGCTTCTCTTGGTTGAAAACTTTAAACCCACGCAATGTTATTTTTTAGTTTTATGCATTGTAATAACCAGTTTATGTAATGTAATTGATATACAAAAGAACTATTGCTCCTTACATTTGGTAAATGATCTTGTGTTATGTGTTATCTGTTGTTAGTTTTCAATTCTTCAAACAAGCACTTCTGTGCTGAATTGTATGTTTTATTGTAAATGGAATATGTGGGGGATGTTCTCTCCAATTTTTGATGTTTGTAGCTATTAAATGTCGTCATCTTTAGCAAAACTTTTTGTAGATCTCACTTTTTGTTATTTCAGAACCTTTTGTAATATAGCAGCCATTCGTTTTGTCTCACCACCTGTAACATGTCGGTGTCCCCGATCTCTCCTGATGTGTAGATCTGTATAATATGCTGACCTTTCATAAACCTCTGGTATACAATACTTAATCACTTTCCAACATATTTATTGCGTTATTGACAACTTGTGAAATATGTTCAGTAATGCTAGCCATGCTACGTTATTTGTAACATAAATTTGATAAGCATATTGAAGTTAAAAGTTATAGCATATCATGTATAAGCATTAGGCAAATTGCAATGAGACCAGACCAAAGGGACCAGACCAATGAGACTAGACCAATGAGACCAGACCAAAGAGACCAGACCAGACCATACCAAACCAATGGGACTATACCAATGAGACCAGACCAAAGAGACCAGACCAGATCATACCAGACCAATGGGACTATACCAATGAGACCAGACCAAAGAGACCAGACCAGACCAGACCAATGGGACTAGACTAATGAGACTAGACCAAAGAGACCAGACCAGACCAGACCAGACCAGACCAATGAGACCAGACGAGACCAATGGGACTAGACCAATGAGACCAGACCAAAGAGACCAAACCAATGAGACCAGACCAGACCAGACCAACGAGACCAGACCAGATCATATTTTAGAACATGCCTTTTTAGAATGATTTTTCTTTGCCATTCTTTTGATTATTAGTTGAAGTGCATACCGTATCCGTTTATGTATTACTATGGAATGTGCCTTCACCGAATATACTATTATGGGCGGAGCTTTTTCTATAACGGGGCATGTCTGTTTCTGATTCGTTGGTCTGAACGTTTGAAGTGATTGGTCCGTCATACGATCTCCACGTACAAACGAGCAAACGCTTAGCTAGAATACATTTCATTGTAATAACAGAACAAACATGAAGGTAACAATGAAGGTATGTTGGCAGTATTTGATTTTCTTACAGAATGGGTTATATACATTGTATATGAATTTACCAAAGTTGATTAGTTCTTTAAACAAATTTCTGTTCTCATTAGCTAATTAAATTTATAAACTGAAAGATCGTTTCGGTAAAAAGGTTTGCTATATTTGTTTCTCAGATTTTGATAGATTGGACATATGAGTAAAAAGTGATACTCATATTCAATGTCATTTCTATACATTGTGCATATTCCGTTGTTTCTAACTATGTTAATAAACCTTCCCTTTTCAACTTCAATGTCAAATGCTGATAATCTTAATACTGTGATACATTTTGTAAAATCGAAAGGTACATGTTAAATGAAATAAAACTGTACATTTAAATTTTTAAAGATATGCTTTTATATTGAACATTTTGGTGAAATCAATCTGAATTTGATATAAATGTCTTGCTTTCATTGGTCGATGATACGCTGTTTTATAATGGACAGTGTATAATTTTCTTTTGCAATATTTTGCGCTGATCATATGTCGCCCAATCAAAGCAAGTTTAAGTTACGCTGTATGAATCCTACCCAATTTTCAGTACGAGAAGGCATGGTCGTCACTAAGGTATCATAATAGCTGACGCAAATCCTGCACATTTTATGTATTCTTAAAACAATATACTACATGTATTGCTATATGATATCTAGCAAACAGCCGAGGCAAGTCATAGGTAGGTACTAACTGATATATAGATTATCATAAGCAATTTATAAGATAAAAAATTAATGTATTTTTAAGAGGTATTGTCAATATTTAAAAATTCTATATAATGGTATTTCATGTGATATCTCCCCAATTCACAGTAAAGTGATGTATTGTTGATAGTTTTCTTAACACAAATAATTGCTTACAGATATCAAGATGTAATCTTTCTTCATTATTGGCTTTGTGCACATCCCAGACTTCACGGGCATAGGATAAAACACTACAAATGTTAGTGTCGAACATACTTAACATAGATTTACAGTTTAAAGAGTGATTCACTAGGTTTTTAGCATGGCGATCTAAGCTTATGTGAACACTTTTGAGTAACATTTACCCTTTGAGTGCCACTAGAACTGCCACAGCTTTGACTTTGCTGCATTTGTTAGTACGCCGCATTGTTAACGTCGTCACAAAGGAATGACGTCACATATATAGCACAGTCCTATCAAATATACATCAAAAACGCGATTGCAATTAAATTAACGTGAACAATATTGTAACTTTGAGAGTACATAGCTCAGGTATATTGGACTGTACAAGGTTGCACTATACATCAAACAAAAGGGAATTTTACCCAAAAAGTTTGTAATAAAATGATCAAATTAAATGAGACATACCTGTAAGTTGAAATTTGATTGGAATTCTGTTTCATTTCTGCTGGTATAAAGGGATCACATGAGATGCGTGCGCATCTTCCAAAGTCATTCTTCAAAGTGAGTGTGAACACCACAATAATGAATCAAAGTAGCCCTATAGATTTCAAAACCGAACCATACTCGACAAAATATACGACCAATATATACAATAAATAAATAGGGGATGGGCAAAAACCAAAAAAGGTGGGCACGTGATCCCTTGATGCCAGCAGAAGTGAAACAGAATTCTAATCAAATTTCAACTTACAGGTAAGTCTCATTTAATTTTGTAATTCTGTTTCACCTCTTTTTGGTATTCAGGGATACCATGAGATTTCAAAGCAGGTGTTCACGAATAACAACCAATAGATGTAAAGATCTATAAAACTATTGAAAAGAACAAATGCATATATATGTGCAACATATTTGCAATATGTGCAAGATATCCCAGTTCTGATAAATACATATCATAAACTTAATCTCAAAATGATATCAGAAAAATGTCCTTCCTGTACAATAGGTCTATCATAGTACTTTGCAAACGTTTCCGAATATATCCAGCCAGCTGTTTTTAAAACAGTAGAGATACGCACATTTTCACTTGCTGCTGCAGTATTGGACGCACCTTTGATACTATGAGGCACACACATTGTCATGTCAATTTTAGCACTATTTAAACTTTAACGAACCCATCGAGAAAGTTTTGCCTTTGAGACTGCTTTGCGTGGAGAGATATAACTTAAAAACACTGTATCTTCTGCGCTTTTCGTAAATCCTTTGTTCGTGAAATGTACTCAGTCAGTGCATGCCAATACTTATCCGGCACAACATCTTTATAAGTTGTCTCCCCTTGGTGAAAACCAGGTCTTGGAGTCTTTAATAGACCTCCATGTCTGATTTTTAAAATGGAATTTGAAAATGTCAAATTGTGCAACTCCATGACATGGATACTCTGCATTATTTGACCCGTTAATAACACTAGTAACGTTGCAGTCTTCTGTGTCAGTTTTTTCACTGGAGACATCTTCCTCCAATATGTTAACAACACATTAATATCCCATGTAACATTAGAGCGAGTGAGTGCTGGTCGCATTTCATAAATCTCCCTACTAATGGGTGCGAACCAGCTGTGTACCTGTCAATTGTTATAAACGTTAATAGTGAAGATCTCAATGTGTTTAATGCACTATATCCAAGTCCTGTATGAAACTGTTCCGTCACAGTTGGTGAAAATGCATTGGTTGCTTTTTATCGTAATATTGAAACCATTTCCGATTGTATGTATTATATTAACCATTTCCGATTGTATGTATTATATTAACCATTTCCGGTTGTATGTATTATAGTGTTATGTTATGCTGGATCTCCATGATGATATCTGTAGCTTCCGTTGATAGGTTGAATTTTTGTAGGTGTACCCTGACACCAGACATGCTAAAAGTTGCATTTTCGGCAAGTGCTCCTTGAAGTTTTTGATCGGGTGCGTTTAGTAGATTTTTTTTGCCTGTTTAAAAAGTAAGGACATTCAATTTATAAACGTTTAATTTTAGGAAACCATGTTTGAGTAGTCCAGAAGGAACTATCAATATTAACTCTTCTTTATCCTAAATAACTTTCTGAATAACTTTAGAGCTCATTGAGAATGGGGGAAATGCATAGTTCAGTCCACTCCAAGTTATAGAGAAAGCATCACAGGCAAGTGCAAAGGGATCTGGTTTCTATGAAACGTACCTATCAATTTGTTTATTCAGCAGTGAAGCAAGTAAATCTGTTGAAGGTTTGCCAATAACTGGTGTTATTTTTCGAAAAACTTCAGTGCAAAGGTGCCATTCCAAGTTATTGTGTTTAATGCGACTCTGTTTGTCTGCTTTAACATTTTGAACTTCTGGTAAATGGGATGCATATAACCATATATTTCTTGAAATACACCACAAACATATTTCTTTTGCTAGTGCCTTTCATTTACTTTTTCTAACTGAGGTTGTATTGTCCATTCTTATACGAACATGTGTATTAGTTAACTCATAACAACAACATTTTAATGCGAACCACGCTGCCAAAAGTTCAAAATAATCTATGTGACAGTTTTGTCGTCGACATTTAAATGTCCGCCTGTATGGTTATCTTGAAACACTCCCGCGGTCATTAATAGATGCATCAGATGTTATTGATAGAGCCGGCAATGTTGAAGGATTTACTTCTGTGAATATGTTACAAATCCACCATTGCAAATCTTTTTTTGCGACAACACCAATGGCCATGTGGTGATCATAGTTACCACAAGATTGCTTTACAAAAATGCAATCTGAAACATGCCTCCGGTAAATATGGTATCTATAAGAGGAAAAGGTCAATACTCTGTGTGAGACACCCCGTCTCAAACCCCAGATCTTGCTTCGAAGCAACAGTCATTAATAGACGCTATAGAGAAAATGAATTTCGAACAGACAAGACTACGGTAAATCAAAGCTACAGAGCCAAAAGGGAAACCATGTTGATACCATGAGCCCTATATCTTGAGCTACTTGTTGTATCTCTTGCTTTTCATTGGACAACAACTGTTTACATACAGTTTTGACCATTTCTTTCTTTTTATTCAATACATTGTGTTGGTTCTAAGATCGACTTAATGGGATGTACAGTGAAACCAAGCTCTTTAGACAATTGTTTCGTTTCATTACAGTCACTGTGGTGAAACAGCTACCTAAGTCATAAGTCAGCTGCTCTTGTGCAGATTTACTGTGTAACAGCTCAAGCAGATGGGTCAGATTTTTTCCTGGTGTCCAGTGCAGTGTCCCTCATTAATATCACAGTTGCCAGTGACTTGCCGTGGGTCGGTGGTTTACTCCGGGTACTCCGGTTTCCTCCACCAGTAAAACTGGCACGTCCGTAAATGACCTTAGCTGTTGATCGGACAATAAGCCCTTATACAAACAAACAAACAAACAAACAATCATTAATATCACTAACTGCTCACTCAGGTGTGACTGGTTACCTGAGGATTTCAATTTGATAAACAGAACAAGTAATGACCAGCTGAGGTTGTTGATTGAATAATTTTACGAAAACTACTTATTTTCTAAATAAAATTCTATGTAACCCCTCAGAAACTCTAGATTGGCATTGCTGTTTAATTTGAACGTTTAATTTTGCAAGATAAGATTGTTTTGAACAATTTCATCTGCTGTTGCACCTTTTACCTCATATCTGATCACTGGACAGTATTGAAGTTTTTAGGTAACCAGTCACACCTAAGTGAGCAGTCAGTGATACTTATGA
The DNA here is from genome assembly GCA_032359645.1 of Pododesmus macrochisma. Classification (NCBI taxonomy): domain Eukaryota; kingdom Metazoa; phylum Mollusca; class Bivalvia; order Pectinida; family Anomiidae; genus Pododesmus; species Pododesmus macrochisma. The sequence continues at coordinate 12,986 of JAUMGZ010163257.1, forward strand.
GAGACACTGCACTGGACAACAGGTACCGTAAAATATCTGACCAATCTGCTTTAGCTGTTACACAGTAGAATTGCACAAGAGCAGCTAACGTTTGACTTAGGTAGCTGTTTCACCACTGTAACAGCTAAGGAACAATCTTGCTTGTCTCCTACCAACAAAAAAAGTGTAGAGCAGAGAGGCTTTGTTCTCTTTGTAAATAATCTTGGATCAGACGCCAACCCATTTGGGAAACAAGTAAACTCATAAATCTAATTAACAAATGTAAATCACAAGTATTTTCTATACGACTCATGAATGGGTAAAGAGTAGTAGGTATTTCCCCAATCAATTGACGCCATGTTAATTTTCCATTTTAAAACGCCTGTTCGTTATAAATTCATTCAAATGTTTTAGATTAAGAATAACAGTGTATGACCGTCTTTCTTAGGCCGAAGAAAAATATTAGATACAAATCCAACATTGTGGTTATGTTCAATATCCCCTACAACACCTGCAGCTTAAAGCTTTTTATTTTCAGTATCAGAAAATTGTTTTTCTGACTCAGATAGTTTGTAAGGAGACGGAACGAACATTTGACGAGGCATGTCCTCAAACTCAATTTTATAACCTTGAATTGTATAGATAACAAACTGATCTGAAGTTATTTGTATCCAAGCATACACATGACTTTGTAACTTTCCTGCTTCACATATAATGTTATCCTGTTTTTCGGGAATCAAATGAACATTTTAAATAGTATATGACTGATCTAAAATACATACATTTTCAGTAGTATTAACAGCTATTGGCTCTTTTCTTTTTGGTTTTTTGATTGTAGAATGTAGAAGTTTGACTTCTTGTTCTTGTAAAAAAAAAATTGTTGTGTTGACGATTTCAATTGTTTGCATGATGAGGCGCCCTCTGACGGCGCTCCCCGTTTTGTTTTATCCATGACCATATTCGGACTTTGAGACCTGTGGGCTCAGTCGATTAGTGTCACTGACATCTTTAACGACTCTTGGGAGATCATATCCAGACAAAAAGCCGTCACCGGGGTGACATATAAATCGGGTTTCATCAATTCTCTTCTTCGCAGACTTGTTTCATAAAAACCTGCGCCAATTATGGAAAAGGCATCCATGGCCAATTTTATATTGGCAACAAAGTCTATGTCTATAAACCAGGCCTGGTATAAAGAAAGACGTTCCATCACCAAATATAAAAGAGTATCAAATTTAATTTGAAATGGACAATACAAGAGTAACAAACTGATCATTGTACAATAAGTGTGTGGACAAGTTGTTATATAATATCAGAAATTGAATACACAACGCCTGTTTGTAGCATATTAACTGAACACTGCATTACTTATTTCATCTTGTCATCCAAAATTGAATTGTCGTATAATAAAATCGAGATCTTAATATCAAGAATTCGAGATTTTTTATCAAAAAATATCGATAAGATAGAAGAACGGCGCCCCACACACACGTCTGCACACATCGTTAGTGTTTTGTGTTAGAAAAGCTGCTGTACCGAGATGTGTAGTGTTTAAATTAAATCATATGCACGTTTATTCTAACTTATCGGCGTGTATGGGGAAATAACACTCCATACGTGCACGAAGGTGTGAAAACTTAAACAGAAACCGGTTATATGATTCAATACACAATAATATTGCATATCCCAATTTTGATTATAGTAGACGAGCTTTAATCTGATCTGAGTTATGTATGAGGCAGTGTCATTGTTCATGACCCCGTGTCATACAGAGTCAAAGGGCATCTCTGCACAAGTTTTACTTACGCAACCGCAGGGCCGCTCGTCTCATCCCGTTACACAGACGCATGCAAAGCATGCAATGTTCAAATATTATATAAGTTGTTAAACTAATATTTCGTCAGGCTTTATAAATCACATACATCTCAATATGAGGCGTTCTTCTTCATCGGTAAGTTGTTTATAAGTCTCATTGTATCTTTGATATGTCGTTATCAAATTATAGTTATATGATAAACTTGCATGTATACTATGATTTAAGATTGAAGTCAACCTTGCCTTTTTACTTTGACGAGGTATAAATGACTAGACATTAAGTAAACGTTGTATAACTCATAAAATTATTATTGTGACACAAGTGAGATGACTATCACTTATCACCGATTATATCTTATGATTTACCGAGTATCTGACTCGGCTGAAGCAAAAAGGGAAAGAAAAGCTACATTTATTCATCTTTTTGTATTATATTTTCTATCGAACTCTTTTCTTGTCAGTTTCAGATCTTATTTAAATCGTAAGGGCAGGCCCAGCTAATGAATCTATCAAACATATCTGTTGAACTTTTATCTTGTATGTTTCACCGGAAACAGTGGACGTAAATGTCCAACGAATCAGTCTATTGGATCAGGTTAACGTCTGGACTTTAACCTTACATAAAGTAAACACATCCTCAATACACAACTGTCGATTCATAACCACGATGTTTATGTTTATATTCTTGACCATCAGGTTCTATCTGAAAAGGAAGTTAAATTAATTTAAGTTTTAAACATTAACTTTGTTGTATACTGGTATTGTAAGATGAATAAAACTATTCACCTGTTGGCAAAAGCTCAAGTCACACTGACTAAGAATGTCATTATATAGATAGCAAAATTACGATGGCCCAAATGAGCCGTCAATTTACTCCATTAAGTAAAAGTTAAATGCACACAAATGTTGTTAATTTTGTCACTTTACTCTATAAGTAAAAGTAAAATGTACACAAATAATGTTAAATTTGTCACTTTACTCCATTAAGTAAAAGTAAAATGTCATTGGGCAACTATAATCTACTTTTTTTGAAAATGTACACATGGACTTTACAGTGGCTTGGTGTAAAAGCTGGCATACTACATGCACATCTTCTTGTTGGCATTTCATTTCAACATATTTTATTATCAAAATGCAAAGCAAAATAACAATAGGATAAGACAACAGGCATGCCTATAT
>JAUMGZ010163268.1:0-15958 GCA_032359645.1 Pododesmus macrochisma
ATTAACAGCTTACAGTTAATTAAAGAAATACAACTAATGCAACGTGTAGAAACCAAATGATATAAGGTCAAGGTCACTGTTAGTCTAATCTAAACACAAATGTCGTTGTTTATCACCATATTTCTATTCACGTTTTTTTGCACGTGAACACACTTAAGACATCGTCGAGAGACCATGGTGTTGTCGTTACATTCCTTGACATATTCTCTTGTCTGTTCTTGGTTGACCTGTTTTTATTCTGTTTTATTTTTTTCACTTGCCAGGCCAATGGCCAATGGCCACATTGAACTGTCGACAGGAGATACTTGACTTAGGAATTACAAGTGTTGTCCAGATTCCCTCGTGATTAGGTTTTGTTCAGTGCGACAGAATATTGTCACCCTCAGACGGAATGTCTAAGAAGCAATTTATGTACTGATGTTTTAACGCGCGTTATCGTGATTGTGTCCGTTCTCCTGAGAATGACGGACAAACTATACTGTTTAAGATGGAGTCCACATCAACACCTTTAATGACTTGTCGGTTATATCGTACACAAGTAAACAATAAACATTCTATATAGCCGAAAAGTAAGTATTTGTGATGTAAAACGAACACAGTGGCAGAATAAAAATGTTTTGTATATAGGAGTTTTCCCTTTTTAGTTCATTAATGGATATCTGGTTCTTTTTTCTTTATGCGTTCCACGTTTACCTTTTGTTTGCTCATGTCCTTGGACTTAGGCTTTTGAACATTGTCTTAGTGTTTCGTGTTTACTACTTGAGACTAGAATAGCATTTCTAGAATATAAAATACTATGTCGATTACAAAAACGGCAATGTCTTATTTGGCTGTTACATTTTACTTTATACTTCAAGTCGAGTGACAAGTATTATTCATCGAACAGTAATATATAACCTCTAAATCCTATTAATACTCAGTATTGACGGGTCAAATCGCTCGTATTGTGAAATCTTATTTCAAGATAATGCTGTACTTTACAGTCAAATATAAGGAAGCTTGCCCTTCCAATCATTTGCAATTTAAACACATTCAATATTGTCAAATAAGCCATTATACGCAAAGGAAATGGAGTTTATCACAAGATTAATTTAAAAACGAAAACTAAGACTGTCGAAATTGGGAATTGAACATCGGTGCACAAATTTAAAGTACTACTCAATAACGAACTAACAGGCCCTGGAAGCACCTGGTCACGGCACCCTTTAAGACAATCTGGTATTCATAGCGGCTACTAACACGTAGAACCAGGCCAAACATTTCAAGCAAACATTTAAACATTACTTGTTCTTAGAATCATCTTCTCTACTGGAAGACTGATATTTGGGTTAAAAGATTATCATAATCCCACTGCTAAAAAAAAAGCACATTATAATACGATATGAGCAAAGATTGGTTAAAATGGTCAACATTAGCACGAATGGATATAATTCATTGTAAACTTTATCTAAGAAACACATGATACAAATTATTCATTGTGGAGAAGTCCAAACCCATCAGATGGGCGTCAAGCTGCTAAGATGCGAAATAATATAGTACTTCCTGATCAATATTTGTTCTGAATGAACTCTGTAAAAGTGTTACGTGTTAGTACTTCTAAAATATTAATGTGCAAATTAGCAAGTTTAACCTGACAATAGGCGTCGATACTCTACGCTTACAATACACGGGGTGTACTTATTCTTATTACTTTACAACATAATTTTTTCAACTAATACCTTGACCTAATTGGCATTATATAACACAAAGATCAATCATAATCGATAATGAACAACCTATATTGCTCCTTATCAGATTCTCATATAAAACTAATTACTGCATTTTACATATTAGTTTTAAGTTTGCTACTAGTCCACGCAGTAAGAGGAGAAGCTGAGAAGAATATGCCACTCGGCGGGTGAAAAACCTAAAGAGCTTTGGTTGATCGTTTGTTTTGGTTGGGTTAAACATCCCTTACAACACATGTTTAGGTCATATCGACACGGTGTCTGCCTGTGACAGTGTGTGCGGAGGAGGACTTTATAGTTCTGTCCCACTAACATATCACGCCGCAGACACATTGGCATGGTATTACACTAGGTCACGTTATCCTGACAGCTAGCCAACCAGTCCTCAGTTCTTCTACCATTAAATGCTGGGCGCTAAGCAGGGAGCGAGAACATTACCCAATTGTATTGTCTTATGTGTAACGCGCTTGGGATCGAATCCTCCACCTTCCGCAATCGAAGCGAACGTTCTAACAACCGATCTACGAGACGTAAAAGGACTATTGTGTTAAAACCATGTTACCATTTTGTCCTAACAAATTGCAGTTAATATCTGTATACTATATCAACGATGATATCAACGTCACCTCAAATAATAAGACGAAAAAAGTAACATAAAAAGAAACACATGAATGAAAAAGAACAATACGGGCATGGAAAATGGACGAAAACACGAAGAAATAAGATGCTGATTGGCAAAAGCAGAAGGGAAAATGGGGAAAATGAAGATATTAATTGGCAAAGGCAGAAGGAGAGTCGTGAATGTGAATACGATCAGAGACGCAGATCACGTCAATTGCATATGAAGACCATATTAACTTAATCTTTATTTTGGGTTTCGAAACGTTATGATATTCAATAATTTTATGTTTATGTCTCTATATTGAATTTATACTCAATTCTTTGTTTATATGCAATGCTTTTCAATATATGTTATGTAATTTATGAATATTTATATACGCAGTAATTTTTTCAATAAATATTTAATATTTTTTAAACATGTGCCATATTTTCAAATAAATATGCTATAGTTATTGCAAATTACATATATTTCTAAAAATTGTTGCTATAAAAATGAAAATATGAAATCGACATTGAACATAAATATGAAATCATTGACAATGACAAAGTGTATTCTCATAAAAAAAACTGACTATTACAGTTCAGAGAATATATAACTTTATACAATAGAATACTGCCACATTTCACACGCCCTTGTAGATTGTAATGACAAAACACCTCCTTTATAAACCCATTGATTTCTTGACATTGCCTACCTAATTTACACAGTATACATACTTGTCTTTTTGCTGAGTAATAACGTAAACTGATATCAACTGTTAGATGGCATGGGCAAATGTTTCAAACGAAAGTGCGCCTTAGTTCACGTATTAAATAAGTAAAGTATTGACTTGATTTGTGTCTAATGAATATTACGAAGCCGAAATCTTTTGCATGGCGTATTTCACTATGTAATATTTCACCTATTTTATTACTTTCAAAACTATGGTATTCAATCCCACAGCCTGGAAGGTTTGAGGCCACATATTGGAAATGGAAACTGCAAAGACATTTCGCCCACGAAACGATCTATTGCAATTATTTTACGCAAGTTCTATAATTAAGATGAAACAAAAGCTTTGAAAATATTAAAAAAAGAAAAAAAATACCAAATGCACACAGCAACAATAAATTTTTATCAAGAAAGTTTAGAAAGCAATTTGGTTGCATAAATAATTGCTTGTCAGACTTTTCCAACGATTCCAAGAAATTATCGAGAAAAATTTATCTGTTTAATTTGTTTTAAAATCACAAGTACAATCTGAACTGTCTCTTTTATCTCGGTAGTTTTGATGTATGATTCTGATACAAAAACGCAAGATCGTCATTTATTTAATAGAACATGCTTAATCACATTTAAATGTGTACTAGTATGTCAAAACCATGTCAAGCGACGGTAAAAAAATACAAGTTATTTAGTCAATAAAACGTCATACAGCTCGGTTAACGAAGGATTTCAATTTACAAATCCCACAAGAAACTTCCTACTCAAACTGAAAGGTTTCTTAAATTTGACATGAATAACTTTTATGAAAATTTTCCTAAGGAAAACAGACATATTTTTGACGGTCTGTCCATTGGTTCATAGGAGTAGCTTGCACTGAGGCAGCTGCCTCGTTAAAAAAATGAGAACATAATAAAAAAATGTCGCTGGCTTAAGGGGGGGTGGGGGTTGCCCCCCAGACCCCTGCCTCGGTTATTTTAAAGCCCAAGCTACGCCTATGTAGTTTGTAAACATAGCCTTAATTATATCAATTGCAAACAATTCGAGATAAGCGCACTGCTTGAATCTAATTTATATTAAAGAAGTTGTTAAGAATTTAAGTATATATTAATATAAAAATCAGAAAGCAAACACACATATTTGAGTTGTGTGAACAACATACGTACCTTCTCCATATACGTGAAGAACAACAACTAATAAGTACAGAACGTTATACGTCCAAAATATGTTCCTTCCCATAAAGTAACTCAAAGACCAACCAACTACACAGAAACGCTCAAGTAACATCAGTGCCTCTTTTGTAGACAGAAATCATATCCGATATGAACCACCATTTGTTTCAATTTAGTTCCAGTAAGATTAACTTTACGCGGTAATTTCCAGTTTGCTTAAGAAGCAGACGACAAGTAGAACTGGTATTAATTAATCCCACGGTGATCTGTCACTGCTCCAAATATTGTAGTAAGCGACTCAAATGGTTTGTCGGCAACTAGTGCGGGTCATGTGTTGTTAACTAATACCACGCTGAACTCTACTCCTTATTACCGCGTGAAGTCGATGGCTACAATTCCATAATTCTAATTTTTAGCTTCTGCTGCGATTTACGTTCTATGACGGAATTTATGACGATGCGCGGAGAACGCCACCAGCACCTTTTACTTTTTTCTTTCAACACCTTGTACTGACGCTTTAAGGTATGAGAGCGAACTTGGTGTATTGATTTTAGAAGGACATAGGAACACTGTGTTGATTAACTGCGAGTTGAGCAGTGTCACACAACTATAGAGATGATATGATGACAAAAACACACTTCTTAAGTTCCAACACAAACGTCATATTCTATATTTGACCCTTGGTACTGGACGCGTTTAAATGACGGACTCTTGCTGGAGCTGTAGTCTGCTGTTGTGCTTCTTTTAGGAATGATCATACCAATAAAGGGGTCAGTCACGCAGAAACACAGAGAACTGATCCCTTTCACCTTTAGTTTTCCCTGAGGTTTCAATCTTTAGAATTTGCGGGAATCAGTATCTTACGAACTCACCGAAGAACCAACATTGCCACATAATATTTAGTTTGTTTCAAAGATGCTGACATGCTGATGTATACTTCTATACCTTGTTATATGTCTATTGTTGTAAATTTACCTCTTGTTCTGACATGTAAGAGATCATATTACGGCAGCAGATACAAGAAGTAATAGCGGGGGAGTTGATGTCCGCACATATAAGCGTGTTTTATGTCATTACCGGTTGTTTCCAAATCCAGTCCGTTCAGCAAGATCACGCACAATTTCAAAGGTCTTCAATTATTTCTTACATATTTCTACACACTAGAGTGTCAAAAAGGCCAGTGTTACATAGAGTGCAATTACAGAGTCTTCAGACCAGTCATCATAACAAGACTGAAACAAGATTATCTTAATCTTTATTTCATCATACTGGTCCTTGTTCTAACATCAATTTACAAAACATACAACTCAAGTAGTTAATACGCAAAACCAAGACGATATTCAAAAGCCGTGGGTCCGTGTACATGGGCAAACAAACGGAAAACGTGGGACGCACTCTGAAAAAAGAACCAAATATACATTTATTAACTAAAAAAGCGAAAAATCACGAACTTCAGTCTATTAACAAACTAGAAGTGAAAACAGGTGCTCGCGGATGAGTAAGCGTTTCCTGCAACACACACGTCACCTGTCGCCATGGTTCCGTGTCATTTCGTTGTATGGCAACCCAACCCACACTTTCCACTGTTAAAAAAGAAGCACATGTCACCATAATAATATGTAAAATAAACAATAAGTTATGTACATTTTAAGAATAGCTTTCCATACTGTATATTTACCATGGAACAGACGGAAATGTTTCCATTCTTGCAGACCTCTTGTTGTTTACCAGTTACGGTTTACTTTTAAAAATCATACTTTTAAAGGCCCTGAACACATTTTTAACATGCTTACAAATGTGTTTACAAAACATGCCATAATAGCTTGTATTACAACGCTAATGAGTGACAAAGACCGACAGGTTTGATGGAAGAGGTCTGTTGAAGCATATGATTGATTATGGAAAACTGATGCCTACCCACCAAACACGATTGCCTTCCTCGACTATAATGTAGGTAGGTATATATAGCCTTCCGCGATTTTCCAAGAAAAAGATGCCAATAAGACGAGAGATCCAATGCTTCGGCGTGGATACACACTTCAAATTGACGAGGATAATCGAACTGTAGTGTTTGTGTATTATGGCGCTCGTTACTTGAGTCTGTTTCTGGAGAGTTAACAATGTTTGCGTGCAGAATTCGTGTTGGTATAATTATATATGTAACAACGGTGGAGTACTAGTGGTTTTTTTGTAGGTCAATGATATGAATTTTGAAGAAAGATAAAAATACAGAAAAAGGCAAGAACGTCCGAGATAGATAAAATCTTCTATAATTTATTTTTTATTTGACAACCTAAGCTAATTGAACGTGAAGCGACTTCATATTATCACAAAAGAACAAATTTCAAGCAGTCTGCAGGAAAAGCTCCCTCCGGTGGATGTAAGTCCTTATAATGGTAGATGCGATGCAAGAATTCAGAACACTCATCTTCGAAATCACCTAGCATAAACTTACGCAATAATAACCTCAATGTTTCTTGGAGAAATTTGAGTTACTGCTCTCTAAGAACTGAACATGATGTAGGTTATGGTTTATGTTTGAGCTTTCTTGGAAAGAAAAAGCAACGTGTTTATGCTCTATGTTGTCTATGATATGCAATGTTTGAGACATTTAAAGAAGTGACGTGTCAAACCCATCTAACCATACCATGAAGAAGATGGATAAATAAACCACACAGTATATGACTTAAGTATGGTAACACATACACACTTGACATTCACAAAACATACGCTTCATCTTTAATTCAAATGAAACGTGTTTTGTTGTCCAATCTTAACGGTTCTTTACACGAGTTTCTACTGTTAAATCGCATGCAAAATTGATGAATAGGATTGGTATCTAAAATTTCCGAAAATAACTTGAACGGATCGGCGTTTCTACGAGGCTCAAAATTCAATAAACGACATTGTATAAGGTCAATCTTAAAAATACTCGGCACATTACAGATTGGTTTAAAGACAGGCACAGTCGTCAACATCATAATTCAGGAGTTACAAACTGCATAACATGAAAACGAGTTACAATATATGTATACAGTTTATCATATAAACACTTTGTGATTTGATCACAGAATACCACCACGCAAACATTTAATATACTTCACATTACATAACGCTTAAAATTGTTTACATTGGCTAACCAATCAATCCATTGCAATGCAAACAAATACTGTGCATGGTTTGGTGGACTTAACGTCACATCTTCACTCAATATGACATCATTTAACAATTGAACTGCTTAGAATTGACGTTGCCATGGCATATGATTGCCATAGCTAAGCAAGTCATATACCATGGCAACGTCAATTCTAAGCAGTTCAATAGTTATATTTACCTTTCACAAGTAATTTTAACTTCCGTAAAATTGAAACCTATTTTACTCTTAAATGTACCGCGGCTATCGTTAAGTGGTGTCAAATTTCAGGAACAGCTGATGGATGACACTGCCACATGCTGATCAAATAGTGCGTGAACAAGTGTAAAAAATGTTTGATTTCTTTATAACTATTTAATATTGTTGTCTATTAAATAATTTGTATTTTAAGTTTGTTTGTCGAATGTACATAATAATGGCAGTATTAGACATCGCAGTCATGTTGTTAACATTCCTTTTATGCACAGCGGGTGTATTCATACGCCGATTAGCTGACCACGTGACAAGAAGTGGCAGTTCATAGCTGATATGACTGCCACTGATCTGAAGTAGAGGTATATAGTCCAAACGCACAGCAATGGTAATTATACAATAATGCACGCGAAAGTGACTTAACCTAAGTTTAGTAATGGCGTCTTCAATGAAGAAAAAGGGGAACGTGATCCCATAAATGGAATAATTTCCGCGTGAATTTTTGTTAATGCTATGTGATACACTTGTATGTAATAAAAACACCAAATTTAATATATAAGATATTATGTACAGTAAAGACCTATGTCAAATATCATAACAGTACTATAAAACATTTTGTTTTTAAAATGTGGCAACGAATTAATTAACCATATTCCTTAAACCATCTTAAAAAAACCGAACAAATGTCATTGAAAGCAATGAACTCAACTCATTCCTTGTCAATGAACTAGCTCCTTGTCAAAATGCATTATCGCTAAGAGACGTTTTTACGCGTACCCTGCAAATATATCCAGTGATGCACGTTAATTGGATTATGTGGTGATATTTCCATACAGAGCCACATATCGATGACAATCATAGACCTACGTCTTAACATCACAGACACGATCTAATATAACTAAATAAAATGAACGTTTGTCTGAAAATAAGCCGAGAAATGCCTCTATATGCTGATCCTGTTAGCGTTGAATAGTTCCCGCTGTTATATGGATTGATCCGACATACGGCATTAATGGGTTCTGATAATGTTCTGTTTTTGTTTTCCTTTGAGGTTTACAGAAATGCCTACATATACGGGTGGATGTCGAGGCAGTGTAGCGACTGTTAGTGTTACAATTGTTTATACTAATGGTTGATACGAGTCGGGTCAAAGCTTAAAACTCGGCCATGCGTTTTAGAAATGCATCATCGATCGTAAACAGGTCAATCGCACATTTTATCGATATTGATATCACTCGGGAGCACATTTTTTATTTTAAATATGACGTAATAGTACAGATTTATTGAAGGCAAACACATAGGATAACCTTCGGGATCGGTAAACTATGCCATTTTTTGCTATTTTCGAAAACTCCTATACAATTTTTTAAATTTTATTTTCGGGAAATTAGAAGACACTACGTACCAAAAGTTGCAATTATGATTGAAAATGGTATCAATTACTCACAGAGACTTATCTTTTGAAAAAGAAAAATATAATTTAGTTACAATTGTATTTTCTATATTTTGACTGCATCTAATTTTATATCATAAGGTCATGACTATAGACGAGGAGGGGTTGTCCATAACAGCTGTCCACTGGAATACGTTGTACAATATTCCTTTTTTTGGCTACTTGTGAATCTAAATTATGGATTTGACTTTAATGTATACAAATGTAACTGTTGGGGTGGGATTCGGAATGATTCTTCCTTCCTCATCACTTTTTTTGGATACTACGTCATTTCCGCTCAAATTGTATTCTGCCTATACTTTTTTTTTTTGATTTTGAGGAATTTTTGGTTGCCCGACTTTGTAAGTAGACCTGGATTTTTGGAAAGTCTTGCTTTCAGAGATGACTTACTTGCTCTTTTTCGTATCATGCTTCCTATTCTATGTTTTCCCAATTATTACAATTTCCAAGCAGATGCTCTACGTTTGCCTCTTTACAGCATTCGACCACCGGAAGGGAGCCTCTGCCTGGAGATTGCACAGAAAACGGCTGACGTGTAGCAGAGGTGGTGAATCCGACTAACCGGAAAGGAGCCTCTGTCTGGAGATTGCACAGAAAGGCTGACGTGTAGCAGAGGTGGTGAATCCGACTAACCGGAAGAAAGCCTCTGATGGGAGATTGCACAGAAAATGGCTGTCGTGTGACAGAGGTGGTGAATTAGACTAACCGGAAGGGAGCCTCTGCTGGGAGATTGCACAGAAAATGGCTAGCATGTGGCAGAGGTGGTTTATCCGACTAACCGGAAGAAAGCCTCTGATGGGAGATTGCACAGAAAATGGCTGTCGTGTGACAGAGGTGGTGAACCAGACTAACCGGAAGAGAGCCTCTGCTGGGAGATTGCACAGAAAATGGCTAGCATGTGGCAGAGGTGGTTTATCCGACTAACCGGAAGAGAGCCTCTGTTGGGAGATTTCGTATATTATTCTTAGTGTGGTAGAATGACAGAAAGTCACAAATTAAACACACACAACACATGTTTGTATTGGCTTTGTCTTTTCATTTATGCTGTACGGCGTGCTAACACTTTCAAACGTAAATGTTGACTCGTTGTAATAAACGGAAGAAGATAATTGCTAAATAACTTCATTGCATAATTAATTGGTTTTCAAGGGTAAATTCGAAGCAGATCCTTATGTACTAGAAATATCAGGTCAATGTACTAAAATGGTTTCCTCGGGAAGAACATATAATAGAACTACAATCGATTAGTGTCTTTGGGGGATGCGTTCAATGTCACCTAACAAACAAGGCAACTTTCAATGTCAAACCTCTTAATGAAAGAAACAAAACAATTGTTCAAGAGCAAGCATTTAACGCCAATTAAGATTCAATTAGAACAAGAATACTCCTTGGTTTCTGTTGTCATTATAACTTGTTGTTTCAAGTTTTATCAGTTTCAGTGACTGCTTAGCACAACGAACAATGTGATAGAACTATTGGATATACGCAGATTGCTTAACGCAATCAGAATATCACAGTTGGTCGACTTTAAAAATTCTTATTGCTCTTTTTTGCTTTTTATAAGCTAATTCGCCAAATTATCGATTTAAACTCAAACTTAAAAATGTCAAAAATACGTAAAATTGAAAGGTTTTTAATACTATAAATTTTGGTAATTATTATACATCCGGAAACAATACACTCGGGATTAGAACGAGTTTCAGCTAACAGAATGCATTATACTTAAAATAAATCAAATCAAAGTTTGTGGTTTTTAGAGCATTTACATAAGAAACAATGAATTAAGTCAAGGTTTAAGAGTATTAAAAACTAAAATGAACACTTTAGCATTAGGTGTAATTCTACAAATGCGGGATCCATGTTCTTCCATGTGTTTATTTAACTTTTTGTAAATTCTTTTAACTTCAACGTCTCAAAGCTGTAGCAATAAAGTCCAAGACTATTATAAATCTCTTTTAATTAAGAATTGTATTGCTATCGCAGGAGTTAATTTGAATTTCCATTAGATACTAACCATTGTGAACATCAAATGTAACTTTTACTGAGTAATAAGAGTTACATTTAACGTTCGAATTCTCGGCAGTAAATTGATCTTATGGGTTTTGGCATGACCAGCGCATCATGACACCAGTTAGTGAGGAAACTGCTTGCAATATTTCAGTGTTACAGCATCAAGTGCTATACCGTCACTGAGGTTTCACTGCTTTGCTTTTTTACGGCCGGATTTTAATTGAAGTTTTCCATGACATCGTTCTATTAAATATAGTTCTCTTTTGCCTGTTTTTAATAATACAGGTTAAAAATCTAAAGTCAATTTATCATATTTTTATGAAATTGCTTGTTAAATGTTAATGAGGTTTAACGTCCCTTTCAACTCATGTTTAGGTATTATCGATACGGTACCTGTTTATGACAGTGCACACTGATGACGACTTTATAGTGCTGTCTTACTGAAATATCACTCCGCTGACATATTGACATGATACGTTACTCAGTCATATTACCTGACACCATATCAACCAGTCCTTTTTCAGCACAGAGGGCTAAGTGCTTGGGAGGGAGAGAGAAGATTACCTTATTTCAACGTCTTCGGATTAACGAGGCTGGGTATCGAACCCGGGACATTGAACACACGAAGCAAGCTCTTCCATTTAGTAAACGAATACATTACTCCCGGATCGGAGCCATGATCTTTGTCAAAGAGTCCGTCAAACAAAGAATCGATCATTACAATACCACGAAAAATGTAGAATTTTGTATTCAGTGGAAATTTTCTTTGGGAAGTAGAATTGAGAATTTTCTAACAGAGCATTCTCAAGACGATAAACGTGTGTAACGGACCAGAATCTATTTTGTAGGTTTCGACTAAATATCAAACATTATGTATTCTAACAAAAATTTGGTGATATGCCTGTAACTATCTATCTGTCCATTTACCGGAGCCTCGCGATCGAGTACGTTCCTAACTATCACCACATATCCAAGTGGTAAACTTTATTGGAACTTCCTTGTCTGGCGGTCTATATTCAAAGGCTAGAACCATGACTGATTGACTCGGTTTCAGAAAAATATGACCGATTTGGTGTCGTGCCAATTATTCTATCACCCTAAAGACAAGTTTCAATCTCTTTATAAGACACCGGCTTCTCTTTTCCAGTAAATTGTGTTTGTTTATTAAACACTCGGTCCTTGAGAGAATTGAGAGGAGAGTTTGCTTTTTTCTTTAAAATATTGTGATTACCGTGAAATCTATCATATTTCAGATGACTGTTCAGATAGAAGAAATTCGTTGTGAACACCTTGGTCTTGATGCTCTCTCATTTGGACGTTGACGTGAAAGTTTATGCATATATGTATTTTCAAAGAGAATATTTACTTAGTAATACGTACATTATCTTGTTTCGAAGCAGTTTTCAACTTTTTAAAATCTATTCAATAGAACTTATATCTCCCAAGATGATAATTATTGAACATTTATATATATTTAAACATGCATAGACAGTTTATATAAGTTTCAACTGGTATGAAACGTGCAAAGCGTTATCAAAAGTATGCGAATTGTTTTGGTTTTGAAAATAACAGAAGTGCGTTGGTGGATTGTCAACCACTGGTTCCCGTGCATGCGTTTTATCGCATTAGCTCAGTAATGTGATAGCAAGCGTGTTCGGGAACCAGACTAGCTGTCTTTAGGGGTCATCCAACAAATGACATTTACTATATAATCCATACTTGTTACCTGCAGACAGAAAAATGACACAAATGTTTTAAAATGCGTTTTTCAGGCGAACAATTTACCTCGGTCGCACATGGACATCTTACAGAAAGACTTGACATGATTTTTTTAATAGGTTATACAATGAAATCTGAAGTTATTCGAGTTTAAAACTGAGAAACCACAAAAACATATTTAAATTTAGCTTTGGGGATGCCCAAAGAAATAGTCCCCTACGCCGCTTCAACTTTACAAATTTTATTCAAGAGTTACCTCTTTACTTTGAGAAAAAACCTTCCTGTATACAAATATGTTCCAACTTGACTCCATTTATCTACACGTACCTTCAAACACAGGGCCATTTAAACAGCACATAGGAAATCAACCTTTTCATGACATAACCATTTGTGGTATTTCCCCTTTAGAACCAGTAGCAACTTCAATCAATTTGTAACTGAATTATGTAAGACGGGCTTACGTTACGAAAATAGTAACAATAAACGCGGAATGTAAACAGCATAAACCCTAACGTATGGCAGAAGTTAAACGTCTTTGACGTCTGAAGCATAAAATAATAATTGGCTGTTTTTATCAACTTTATATGCATATGTGACTGATAACTGAGAAAAGCCAAGAATTGAAACACAAAATATGGTTGCGACGATAATGGTAATGACGCCTATCTGAGCGACGACGACGATGCCGATGACGACGACGACGACGACGACGACGACAACGACGATGATGATAATGATGAGATATTATACTTATTTATATGTGATGCAACGCAGTCTAAACAATTATGTTTTCAGTTTCACAAAGTGTCGTAGCAGACTTGAATATCATCATGTTCAGACCTTTGACAAGTAAACCTTCCATAATATCAAACAAAAAAGCAATCGGTCTCAACATTTTTATTGGAACTTACGCTTCAGAAATCACAGAATTGAAATTGATTCTGCACGTTTTGCATTTCATATCGAAGTACACATTTAAATGCTTTACAACGATAACCAATACGAACTTGATGTAATGTTTAACCCGTCATTTTGAAGTTTATGGCCACATTACAATATCATTGCAACGGAATTATACAAACAACTTATGAAATAACAAATGGAATATGCATCATAAACCGAATTGTTATGTAAAATCACACCAAAACGTGCTCATTTTAAAACGACCACAAAGCGCAGTAACACGCGAATACTAAATTGATTAAATGCAAAATCAAAACAGAAATCATACGACATAGAAAGATTTAGATGAGTCTGTTTTGTTATGAAGTTTATGACAATGAGAAACATGAGTTCTGTCTAAACACGAAAACATAATACAGTGTCAAAAAGATGACTCGTCCGAGCGACTACCGAGGACGTAATCCGAGAACGTTTCCTCGCTGACAAGTGGATTACGCCAGACGCGGCGTATTAAACTAAAGACGTTACCAAACTATCCAATTCTACATTATACATGCTTTATCGATTTAGCAATTTTCAACTGAAACAATGTCTGAATCAAAATAACAAAGGAACGGTGCTGAAGTATACCACGTTGATGGTATCTCTGTGCAATGATAGACTATTATTCATTTAAAGTAGCCGTACAGTGTTGTTAAAAGTGTTAATCTCGATCAGTCTGTGGAGCACTTTAGAGGCTTGTTTTAAGTCTAGTTTTTGTGGCGTTAGTGAAAGTTGTCCCACTTTTAAACTGCTTACAATCAATTATTTATTTACGTACCGATCCGTCGTCACAATTCTGTCTGTGTAATAGCACGAAGAAAAATAAGCCAAATGAAATGATTATAAAATCAGTAAAATATTAAAAGCAAATCATTTAGATTTTGCAGTGTTTTGTAATTCAAAGAATAAAATGGTCCCATTTATTGAAGGGAAATGAATTTTGACCAAACCATTTACTCTAAGCGAAATTTGGTTCAGTCGTGTGTACATGTAATGATAATCAACAAATATATAGCTTCGGGAACCGTAGCCCAAAAGTCGATGTTTTGCGGGGCGACAAGTCGCAAGTCGAGATTGTAGAAATCAGCCACCATACATTTTGGTGTTAACATTTGGACACATGACCTCCATAGATAATTATTGAACTCACTGTACAATTCATGCCAAAGTAGACGTGTTTATGGACATCTCAAGTGAATAAAAAAAGACCTGTCAGATTGGTATATTAATGAAGTGTGTTTTGTTTTTCAACTCCATCGGAAAATCACATTTATTGAACAACACCCAAACGTGGTTGCTTGGAAAAGTACATATTTGTAAATAGTCTAAATACGTCTACGATCCGTAGCTCTATGATGGTCAAGCGTCCACATTTTGTTAGGTCCAAAATAAGTTATGGTACCTGCTAATGTCAGTAATATCCAGAGTACGTGTCGATTTGTAGAATGATTGCTATCTAATATGATTGATATTCGTCTAATGTGGATGTTTGTGATAACAAGAAAAAACATGTAACGTTATTATGTATCCAACTAAGAAGTTTCTGTATATTAAATAAACCGATACATATTACTACCAGATTATTGTACCCTTTGCCGTGCACCAGTTCACGAACATCCATCTATCTGTCGTTCCGAAGGTCCGTCTTGTTTGTGTACATGGATCCTACAGCTCCATCTTTGCATTCAAAAGATGGTCAGCTCCTTTACTGTTGCATCTGAAGGTCGTTTGCGTTTTTTTTAGCTCCCTGGCACGATGAAAATCTCTATTTTAAGTTCGAGAACAGTAAGCAGAAAGGCTGTTGGAAGGCACATCCTCCATCCATTATTATCCTTATTGCTATACTTTCCCGTTCCTAGTCATGTGACGTCATTAGTATTTTCGCCTTCGTTATTTCGTCGCAATATCAATACAAGACTGGAAGTCACGCTACACCTAATAAAACAAACAAAGTCTTCATTTTGCACGTCCACGGGACCGATGATTTCTCGTTGTATGCTTTACAGTAACTGCTTCTAGTGTGAGATCGTTTGGTTTATCTTTCTAACGTTAACATCACTACCAACAAAATAAGGGGAACATGTGTACCAAACGACAGGAACAAATCTATTGTTTGTACTGACATGTTGTCGTTTGTCAAATTCGTCAACTCAACAAACTACAGCATTGTCTTACTGTCGTATCGTCCACCGCCCTATAGTGCGACAGCACGGCAAATTCAAATAGACAGTGCGATACTCCTGAAATTTAGATTTGTTTTGC